>PISX010012905.1:0-58733 GCA_004024625.1 Mellivora capensis
AGAGTGCTTTTGATCAATGCCATGATGCTTCCAGAAAATAATGATATATAAAATGAAGTCACCTTCTACTGTGAAATTTCTGGGGAGTTTTTGTTTGTTTGCTTGTCTGTTTGTTTATCACAAAGAAAATAAAGACATTTACAATGAGGTGGTAAATTACATTTACCTATGATTTTCTCTTCTGAATTTATTAGTATGTCATCAGACTCTTGGACAGATTCATGTAAGTATTCCATATTTAGGTCTTCAAGCATCTGGTTGGTCTCTTAGTTTCTGATAAGACTTCTGATATGTCTGGCAGTTCACCAACACACAAGCATCCTGTAAAGTCACTAGAAGTACAAATTCTCATTTCAACTCCTCTATATCTATGGCAACTGCACATTCCATTCTCATTGATCAAAGTCGAAACCAAAGAATAATCCCCAGTAATTGCTTACTTATTCAATTTGCTTTCTAACTCCATGTTCTAGGGAGATTCTTTTTTGAAAGGTCAGCAACTTGTCTCCAATTCATTTCATTAAATATGAGAGGGGAAAAAAAGGAGCTTTATATTACTTAGTAAGGACAAGGTACATAATCACAAAGTGAAAGGTGCTAATATCTATTCTTGCTCAAAATGAATTGCAGCCCTTTTCATCTTTCATCAGAACATTAATTGGCATTTTAATAAGAATATCTTTTAAAGCAACTGCGTGGTAAAGCAGACAATAGCTAGCAAGAATCTCCATTATTGAAGAAGTCTTTTCAACATCTGAAAGTGGAAAATGGTTAAACTAGGTTATTAAATGGTAATTTCATAAATTTTAAGTCAGTTGTAAAGGGAAGTTTTTGTACTAGTAACAGACCAAGAAATCATTGAGAATGTGGACTCTTATTAGCAAACTGTGCCTAACTTTGACAGAGAGATTAATAAAAAGTTATTCCTATGTCGATTCACTGTTTTTTTGCTTTTTGTTTTTTTTTTCGATTCACTGTTTTTTAATGAGATGCAGAATCTCATTTCTATTCTCATTTTAAACTCAACCATGTGCCCCAGCAAGCACCAGTTAGTGTTTAGTGGTTAAGGTTTACATCTTGGCTCGGCCACTTATTAGTTATAGGATCTTATCAAGTTACTTACCCTGATTGATCTTTTGTTTTCTTATGTGTAAATGAGATAATGAAATGCACCCTTGTACATAAAGTTGTAGTGAGCACTAAATAATCCACATAAAATGTTTTGCACAGACTGGTTGTATAGTCATCATAAAGATGGAAGTTATTAGCACTGTTATCCCATAAGTACATCCTTTTTCAAAGCTTTCCTCTATGCTGGTGATGAAATAGAAATGGTTTCCTTGAATGCTGTTCCACACCTCCCCACTCATACAAATGTTTCCAGCTTCTCTAGTGAATACTTTTCTGATTAACCCTGAGTTTACTTTCAGTATTTTCAATACTATATACTTTGCACTTTTAAAAGTCTTTCCTCTTTATTTGGATAATTCCTCTTCCCATATCCATTTACCTATATTTCTACATTATAATTTTTATTTTTTATTTATTTTTTTAAAGATTTTATTTATTTATTTGACAGACAGAGATCACAAGTAGGCAGAGAGGCAGGCAGAAAGAGAGGAAGGGAAGCAGGCTCCCTGCTGAGCAGAGAGCCCGACGTGGGTCTCCATCCCAGGACCCTGGGATCATGACCCAAGCCGAAAGCAGAGGTTTTAACCCACTGAGACACCCAGGCGCCCCATCTACATTATAATTTTTAAAAAATTTATTCCTTCAAGTCTTAGTTCTTATTGACTATCTGAGGAAAGCTGTGAAATATTCCTTGAAAAAATGTCATATGCATGTGTTTATGAGCTATATATGTATGTATATATGTATATTATATACATATATATATATATGTATACACACAAACATTATTTTTTGCACCTAATTTCATGGGGGTTTATAATGTACATCACTCCTCTAGTCCATCTAGAAGTTACCTAGGGTCCATAAGCTCAACCTTCAGTATTGTGAAATTTCTGGATTTCTAGAGTTCTTAAACTGGCACACATCTGATTCTGGATTAGAAGGCTCCAATTTCTCTTTGCTTTAGATTGCAAAAAAACGGAGACATTGTATAAAATACTTGGAAATTCAACGCAAAATCAGTTTGAGACAGGAAAAGTGGAATTGGTATTAGCTTGAAGGAGGGGAGCTAAGGTCTTGCAAAGGAGCTAAGGGATATGAAGATGTAGCAAGTACAGACAATATTTTGGAAAAGTTTAAGGTAAGTGGAAAAAAGATATACCAGTACCTTGTTTGGGATGATGGTACAAAGAAAGACAGGTCCACCATAGATGCCCACCGGAGGAGATGGACAGATTTGGGGTTGTTTGCCTGTATGAGGGAGGGTAACTTAGAGTAGTGAGAAGCAAACACATGCAATCACCTCTCTGTTTCTGTATATCGGGCCAAGTCAACAGATTCCACCTCCAACGTTTGGTGAGCTCTTAGAAAAGGTCAATAATAACAATCTATCAGGGGAGATTTCCCAAGGCTACTAACTCCTTGGCACATCAAAACAGGTCTATCATTGGAGATGTTTGCTACAAGAGATTAATAAAGAAAATATCATCACTCTATTTTTTTTCTTTTTGTCTGGCATAGCAACCAGTACATATTAATGTTCATTAACTATTTATTGAGTAATTTTACTAACCAGGAATGCGTCTGTCCAAAAACCTGGATGACTCCACCATACTCTAGCAGAAGTTGTTCAGCGTTTTTAGGCTTTGCAAGAATGTTTCTCATCAAAGAGAAGCACAGGTTTTTTGGAAATCTGTGTGGGAAAGACAGTGAAGAGCCAGAGGGACTGAAGAAGTAAAGTGCCCCTATGTCTAATTCACTCATGTGGAAAATTAACTGTTCACCATCTAGGTCATTAGAATGACTTGCAAAGACTCAGGTAGGCTTACTGATTAGGCTGCTCTAGTAGGAAATTTAGAAACCTCAATTTTGTTTCTAGCTCTCTGCCTTTTGACCTTTTGAAAAAGTAATTTCAGATCTCATTTTCCCTGGCTTTTAAATAGAATCATACTTGTCCATAAGGCAATTTTAAGATACTGAGATGAATGATGTTACACACGTTTAAATGCAATTCTCCACTGATTTACTGGAAGACACATATTTCTTTATTTGGAAAGTGTCTTATATATTTTATTAGCTCTTACGATACAAAATGTCTGAAATAGACTGCTAGTAGAATTGCCATTTCACCAATTTGTAAAGTGAATGCTAGGAGTTCAAATAAAAGGATAAAAAATTGGAATCTCAGAAATCATGTTTAGTCATTTATCCCAAAAGTAACAGTGGATTAAGAACTTTGATAGGGCACCTGGGTGGCTCAGTTGGTTAAACAACTGCCTTCACCTCAGGTCATGATCTTGGAGCCCCCAGGATCGAGTCCTGCATCAGGCTCCCTGCTCAGCAGGGAATCTGCTTCTACCTCTGACTTCTCCTCTCTCATGCTCTCTCACTCTCTCTAAAATAAATAAATAAAATCTTAAAAAAAAAAAGAATTTTGATAAACCACAAGATTGAACCCTGGATAAAATATAGTACTGTCCACTGTACTTTGGGGTAATAATAATAATAGTTAACACAAAGCAATGACTGTGCAGGCAGGCACTGCTCTGAGTGTTTAACATATAATAATTCAGGTATTCTCACAAGAACTCTCTCAGGTATATACTATTGCTGCTTTCATTGCACACTTAAGGAATCTGAGATGCAAAAGAACTATCTAATGCACTTACGATCAACAAGTGGCAGAGCCAATATTTGCACCTGGGAAGAAGGATTCAGAATCTGGGCTCATAGCACTCTACTATACTACATATCTAGTTGAATTGCTTTCCACAATCACTATTAAATCATAAATCCAAAAAGTTATTTCTATGCAAACATTTCCTACCAACTTACTTCAACTATTTTAAAAATTGGTTAAAAAAATCTTTTGTTTTGGGGAGCACCTGGGTGGCTCACTCAGTTAAGTGTCTGCCTTAGGCTCAGATCATGATCCCGGGGTCCTGGGATCAAGTCCCGTATCAGGTTTCTTGCTCAGCTAGGAGTCTGCTTCTCCCTCTCCCTCTGCCTGCTGCTCCCCCTGCTTGTGTTCTCTCTCTCTTTCTCTGTCAAATAAATAAAATAAAATAAAATAAAATAAAATAAAATAAAATGTTCATTAAAAAGCTATTGTTTTTTAAAGGATGAAATAACATATTTAATTACTACAGTGAGTTAGGGGCTAAGTTTTACATTGATGGGATGAAAAGATAAATGAGATGGTACTGGTTTCTTGATATTTTCTGCATCCTAAAGAGAAATAGAAGACCCCACTATCAGTATGAAAAGGAGAAAATAAAACAGTCAGAATTTTACTATTAAAATGGCCAAAATTGGGGCACCTAGGTGGCTCAGTCGGTTAAGTGTCTGACTCTTGATTGTCCTGAGTTGGAGTCCCATCTCTGGCTCCTTGCGCAGCAGGGAGTCTGCTTCTCTCCCTCTCCCTCCTCCCCTCCCTGCTTGCACTTGCTCCCTCTCTCTCTCTCTTTCTTTTTTTTTTTTTTTTAAGATTTTATTTATTTATTTGACAGAGAGAGAGAGATTGCAAGTAGGCAGAGAGGCAGGCAGAGGGGCGGGGGGGGGCGGGAAGCCAGATACAGGGCTTGATCCCAGGACCCTGAAATCATGACCTGAGCCGAAGGCAGAGGCTTAACCCACTGAGCCACCCAGGCACCCCTCTTCTCTCTTTTAAATAAATAAATAATTTTTTAAATAACCAAAGTTGCTCCAAAACTTATTGGTTGATATGACAATGAGACTAGGGAGGGAACATTATGAAACATAAATTAATAGTTCCTTGAATATTGTGTTTTGTTTTGCTTTTGCTTAAGACTTAATGTTTCAACAATTTTCCTAAGGTTGACTTATTTAACACTTAAGTTCATTTTAAGCAAAACTACTAGAAAGTAACTTTTTATATTTTGGAAATATGCAACAGTAACCAAGTTATTTTAATTGCTGATGTGTTAATGGGTGAATCAAAACATAGTTGACCCAAAAATTTGTAACAAATCATTATACAGTCAAGCTGATTTAGGCAGACAATGTATATTTGGATTCAAAGGTCTCAGCATATAGCTAATCTACATCCACAGGCCATTCCTAATTAAAGCTTGGTCTCATACTCTGCTAAGGTTTGCTAATAGATTTAAAGGAAGATTATTTATGTGAATATATCTCAACAAGTTCTTGTAAATTTGTCTCTTAAATGAGCCCATGAATATCCTTTATTAAAATGCTTGTGGATTTTTTTTAATATTCTAATCACAATGGGTGGCTCAAATTGCTTCATAAACCACATTTTCTAAATCACTTGAGCAGCTGAAAGGTCCTGCTTATATATAAAACAAAGTTTTATTTTCATGTAGTCAATTTTGTACAGAATAAACTGTACAAATAATTGAGGGAATAATTTCACTGGAAGTTTTTTTTTAATTACCATAAATACCACATACATGATTTTATACTCCAAACTCGGCCAAACTGTATCTTTGGCTTTTCATTTTGAAATCTTGTGTGCATAGAAAACATTCCTCTACTCTTTTTTCTAAATTAATTTATTTATTTTTATTTCTTTTCAGCGTAACAGGATTCATTGTTTTTGCACCACACCCAGTGCTTCATGCAATACGTGCCCTCCCTAAAACCCACCACCAGGCTCCCCTAACTTCCCACCCCCCGCCCCTTCAAAACCCCTCAGGTTGCTTTTCAGAGTCTATAGTCTCTCATGGTTCACCTCCCCTTCCAATTTCCCTCTACTCTTTTTTTGTTTTGTTTTGTTTTGTTTTGTTTTTGTTTTTTAAGTTTTATCATACAAATTATACACAGATATTTACTTGAAATTGTGTTCAACTTGCTAGGAATGAGGTATAATGAATATAATTCACTGAAATTATATGTATATTTTTCTGTCAATAATTGCAGTTTGTGTTTAGGATACTATTTACATAGTTTGGATATGTGTGGCTTCTAGAGGAAGAGGTGAGAGTGGGCATCACAATTTCTAAGCAACTTAAATTGCAGTGTGAGACAGGTATTGTTCTTTCTAGGATAACGTGTCATATGGTAGATGATCAGTTGGTCTCTTATTTAAATTACAGATTAATCCATACAGCATAATGCAGTGGAGGTGGAAGATTTTGATTCAAAATGGTAATTGTAGAGTAGAGGTTGTAGGGATTAAACTCAGTAACATAAAGGTAAAAATCAGCAGGAATCACATTATATCTGTTTTTCTTTACTAATATCATATGTAAAGAAACACAAAGTGTTACATAATAAATATTCAGTGCCTATAAATAGAATAATGTAATAAGACACTGAGTTGTAATAGACATAGGGATGTTAAATAAATAGGAAAAACCATTTGGGTATTTATCATGAAAAACAGTTTTAATTTTATAAAGACTGGATGGAATAAATTTTATTTATAGCACAAAGGAAAATAATCATGGGCTCCAAATTCTTTAAGTGTATTCCATAGTTGAAGTAAATGTTTATTTCCACTCTGTGAATAAGGAAATGTCAGAATTTTTCAGAATTTTCTATGTTGTATCTGGGAAAAGTGACATACCTTTTCACTTCTATTAAATGTTACAACTTCATGCTAGCGGAATAGACAGATATGCCTTTTGTGGCTTTGCTCTGACAGAACAAATACTATACAAAAATACTAATAAAGAAGTTCAAACCAATTCTTTAGGTTCCTTAGTGATTTCCACCATCGCAACTTAACAAGTCTTGGTTTTTCAAACTGGAGAGTACTAGTCCTTCAAATGTAATACATCAGTGTTCTCAGTCTGCTCTTTGAATGGGTATATTGAACAATGGTTCATCAATTAAACTTAGTTACAAGGGAAAAAAATGACTGCTTCACAAAATAGACAGGATTCTTCTCTTGGAAGAGACCAATGTAGAGGGCTGCTGGTAGTCCTCATCCTTCTTTGCTACATGTGCCACTTATTTTACTTTATTTTTCACAAGATGTTTCTGCAATTGCTCTCAAGCCAGTTTCTTTGCTATGCTATGAATACAGAGATGCTGCGCAAAGAATGGACATGCTGAAAGCAGCTGCATTAACTGTATTCTCTAAGCAGTTCAGAAAAGTTACATGACCCGAAAACACCTGCATTCAAGTACAGTTCTGCAACTTTAAGCTATATGACGTGGGCTTATTTATCCCATCTGCATCAGAAGGGTAATGGTGCTTAAGTATGTTATGATGGTATGATGGTAACTGGTAATACATGAGAAAGGGACCTTGTGAACTCTAAAGTGATCTGAATTTAACTACTTAAGTGCGCACTTTAAATTTTACATTTAATTGTATTTTATAAAATGTTTTGCAATCATACACATTATTTTGTCTATTTTTATTCACATACATGATAAAAGGTTTAATTTTTTAAGTATTTTGGCATCACTCAACTCTCCCAAATTTTTACCAAGTCAGGAACCAATGAATTTATACAGATTCCTTTTTGCCTCCAATTTTGTATGTGCAAAAACCCAGCAATATTTATCAAGAGTATTTGTGACTGTGAAGAGCTTAAATATTAAATAACATTTTCCAAACTAATAATTTGTTCTAAAATAGTGTTAAGTTCCTCACTCATAGAACAAACATGTGCGAATAAAGACATACAATTTTTTTATTTCTTTTCAGTGTAACAGAATTCATAGTTTTTGCACCACACCCAGTGCTCCATGCAATGCGTGCGACGTACAATTTTTTTAAACATTCTCTGTCACAGAAAATTAATTTTTCAAGACACAAAAACTATTAGCACAGTAAGAACAAGTCAATAGTCATTCTAAGCCAAATAACAAGGCATTCTTAAAAAAAAAAAAGACACTATCATTTACTCTACTTGTTTCTATGTTTCAAGTAAATGTGACATTGGCCATCAATGTCTTTTCTTGAAACTACAAAAGAAAATAGTGGGGATCTCTTATTCTGCTCAATGGGTATTAACTATAGAGATACCTATATTTGAGAACAGGACTTGAACCATTCAGTTATCTAGGGCTTAACTTTTGGTTTCATTTTAGTACTGAAAGAATGCATTCAGGCAGAAAGACAATTTATGTCTTACAGGTATCTTGTTCTTAGGACTAGTAGTAGACTTGTATCCAGAGGCAAAAGTCTTTTTTTTTCCTTGTTTTTAAAAAAAATATATTGCAGGGACACCTGGGTGACTTGGTTGATTCAAGACTGATTCTTGGTTTCTGCTCAGGTCATGAGATCAAGCCCTGTGTCAGGCTCTATGCTCAGTGGGAAGTCTGCTTGAAGATTCTCTCCCTCTGCTCCTCCCCTGTGTTTTCTCTCTCTCTCAAATAAATAAATAAATAAATAAATCTTTAAATATCATAATAAATCTGTATGATGACATGATGGTTATACTTACTGTGGTGAGCATTTCATAATGTACACAAATGTTGAATTACTCTGTTGTATGCTTAAAATAATATATTTTATACCAACTATACTTCAATTAAAAAAAACACATGGTATAAAGAAGAATAAATAAAACTGTGTTATTTTATATTTTCCCACTACTCCCCTGACATTGCACACACATATAAGATTAAATTCTCTGGCAAGTCATTTTTGGACAAACAATTTTTCTTCCTACCCTTCATGCTACCTGTGACTGTAGACTCCTCACTACAGAGATAGCCATGGAAATAATAGCTAAGTCAGGTTCTTCCCATCTTATCAGTACTTGTCAACCCTATATCTCCTATTCTATGCATCAAAAAGAAAAACAATAATATGATATAATTTTTAAAGAATGGGTTCAAACATTATACTACTCTGGCAGCAATATTTTTAGAGGACTTCAAAGCTTTGTCCAGTGATCATCAATATAAACTTCTGATATTTTGATAGACAAATCAAGGAGAAATTCTTAGGCAGGGGATATATGTCCTTCAAATTTTAATGCATATGCTGTCATAGATGTACATGCCAGTATCATATCTTCTTTTTTCCAATTAAATAATGAGCCACTGATCTTAATTTATGCCCATAAGGAATAAGTAATTAAAGATTAATTGGCAAACAAGGCTTTACATTGTTAATACCTGCTTTAATAATACTGATAGATTTTTATAAACTATAGATTATAATTATCATGGAGAAGAATGATCTAATATTTTGAGCTACCGAATATCTTTCCTATATGTTTCTAAGACACAGTCTCTTATAGAAGGTAGGCTATTATCTTGTCCTTTAAGTTAAGTAGTATTTCACATAATCCTGATTAGTTTGGCAAGATTGTACTGAAGAGAAGAAATGCATTATTAGCCATTTTTCTCTCTGAGTATATATAATCCAATGAACTTTCTTTACTTTGTTATCTCTCACAAACTATTTTCAGTGATTTCTGTAAATATCACATGTTTGAAGAACTATCATGGTAAAAATAAAAATGTTATATTCTGTAGAAAAAATAGGAGAATTATTTTCAAATTTATATTTTGAAACCATAGTCTGTTTCATTGGTCATAATTGACAATGAAAAGATAAAGGTGGAAAACCTGGGACTAGAATTTAATTTCTGAAGCTTAAATTAGATCCTAGTATCTTTATGGAAACAATGAACAAATATTTGCCATAGAAGTACACATGTGGCCATCTTAACACTTTCGCTGCTTGTCCTGAACACTGAGTCTCATCCTCTATCAGTCAAGATTCTACTGAACCCTATAATTTATGAGGGTGACAATATCACTGGCAAAGTGTATGGACTTATTGTTGTTCACTCAGTTTGTTCTAAGGGGTTTCCCAGGTAGGTAAGCTGTCTCCTCCAGGACCATGATATCTGGCAAGAGACTGAGGACAGGGGAAGCCACTCCTCTCTCTCTTACAGGTGGAATATACTAGAAGCTTCAGGTTTGGCTCCATCCTATATTAAGGAGGCCTCAGTAACCTTGACAAACTTGCAAGATGCTGCTTTCATTACCCAAGAAATAATGATAGATAGCTACGTGTGTAAGTTATAGTCTCAGGGTTTGTGAGGGCCTGTTTTCAGGATAGCCAAGTCTGTGACTAGCAATTTTTACTCTAATGGTGTCAAAAAGGGCAAGGTTTTGTTTTTTGGTTTTTTGCTTTTGTTTTTGTTTTTGTTTTTGTTTTGTTTTGTTTTGTTTTGTTTTCCATCAGAAGCCCACAGACAATTTATGGCCATCGTAGGTTGTCCAGAGACTCCAGGAGGCATGAGAGAAAGTTGCTAAAGTTTTTACGATGAAGGAGTCTCTGAGAGCACTAATGTAAGTGCCTTTTGATTTGGATTTGGAAAGATTCTAGAACCTTTTTTTTTTTCCCCAATGTGGGCTGATTTGTAAGTAGAACCATTAGTGAAATAAAGTAAAGTCTGTAAATAAGGAGTATATTGCTTTCAGAACTCAAAGTTTCTAATGAGTGTGCCAAATGAATCTCGTTAATGGAGGATATCATCAATGAGATGATGATCATACCTGTGCTCTTGAAGAAAAGGTGATACAGTTAAGATCTTGTCTGCAAAGAAGGTGTGCATTGGCACAGCTGTCAAGGTACATTATAGGGAGACTAGTAAAGGTGTGTGTGTCCTTTGGAGGTGAAGGTGAACAGCTCCTGAGAGGTTATTAAAGTAAGCATGGAATAGAACTTAGAACATAGAAGTCCAATATATAATGGTAAGACATTTACTGGCTACTGATTGAATAGAGTTGGTAATTTTAATAATATTGGGTTCTGGGGACTCAATGGATATGACCACAGCATTAAGGTTGTGGTAATTTACCATCATAGGCCTTTTATTCCTTCCTTGTTTAAGAACTGGCAAAACTATGCTGTCAAATGAAGAATGAGTGGAGATATCATGCATTCATTAATTAGGTCTTATATAAAAAATTTTGATCCCTGAAGACCCCATTTTGATTTATTTGGGATGTATTAAATATTCTAACTAGGGGCTTGTGGGATCCCATTTTATCAAGCCAATTTGTAAGTGCCAAAGACTTAATTTAATTTAAACTTATTACTCACCATACCAGAGTGTTTATGTCTAATATGAGATACTTCAGGGTAAAGGATACTATGACTATGGGAATCTTAGCCAAGGCTATAATTAAAATGAGGCATGGCTATTTTTTGTCCAGTTTGTATTTAGTTATTTTCCCCAGATTATACAGGATACCATATTTAAATTTAGTGGGATCTTCAGGTATAATTATAATTTAAGGCCCAATACTAATTAAGTCCAGGAAGCTTTATCATTGGTGCATTTTGGCAAATGTTGAAGTTAATCTAGAATCCATGTTGTAGAAACACAAAAAGCCACTCAGTATCTTCCCTATGTGTCCTGGATTTTGGTATTTTTTAATCCCTTTCCCTAATTTTTTCCCTGTTTTGAACTTCTAGCAACCTAAAGCCACAGTTTTTAGTTTCTGTCTCTGTCTGGTAAATCATAATGTGGACTTCCTGTGGATTACAGGAAAGGGGAGGAGAGTGGTAGCCCACCTCATAGGCAGTGATCTCTTATTCCAACCCTTCCCAGTCCACCTCCCAGGGACTGGGTTCTACACTTAGAGAGTCCTAGCTGCCTCTCCTTGGGACAGCATAGCTCCTTGTCCAAAGTATCAGTCAACTCAAATATTGATATGGAGTGGCACTTAGTAAAGCCCAAGTACGCTGGATAGAGTTTTTTCATGATTTAAGCAATTGACTTTGGCAAGTGTAAGGGGGGGTTACAGAGATGAGATATTCATTCCCTTGTCCAAGAGTCCCAACTTTGGTTCAAACATTGGGCTACTGACTTATAGTACAATCCACAATACCCCAGGGGAGCTGGGGAACGTGAATTAGTTTACAACAGTAAGGTGTGTCGTAGCACAGAAAATAAGCCACGGTCACTGCTGCCTGAGAAACAGCAACAAAACCAGAGTGTCATTTCTGTACTGTGAGAAAATCTGATATCTTATTCCACAGGGGTCACCAGAAGCACATGGACAAACCAAAATTCTTCCCTAAATAATAGTCAAAAACAAAAACACACCACTGGTCCTGAGGAAGTGACAAGCTCCTGAAATAAGCCTCTGCCAAACATAGGGTGTGACCAGAAATATATTGGAAAGTTGACCCCAGAGGTGCAGCTCAAGAGATCTATCATTCCTACTGTCCTAAGTGAGGTCCTCAACTGGGCTGGTCTGCAGTCCTCTAAGTTTAGCCAATAGTTTAAATATTCCATCACCAAGGAAATTTGGGTAAAGAGAGTCATGGGAACCAACAGACAAATTGGTATTTTTTTGATGTCAGGACACAGCACACTGACACTGGGATAGATGAAAGGCAGTAACTTTGTTACTTACAGTTCCAAATGATGGAAGGCTGCTGGGCAGGTTCATACGGGTTGTACCTGAAGATGGGGTACTAGAAAGTTGGTGCTGTAAAGGTGTAGTTTATGTATGGTAGGTGGAGTGGGGTGGCTAGGTTTCTTTGCCTCTTTGTGGATTTGCTTCTTTGAATAAATGTACAGGTTCTGCATTATAAGGGCTGTCCCTAGTTGTCTGATACCTGGCCTCAGATCAGTAGGCTCAAGTGCATAATTACCCAGACTGCGAAAACTCATTCATGCAAGTGGTTGGGGTATGGAATTAATTAGGGGAACTGGCTGGCTTCCAGCTAGGACCTCAAAACTGGATTAAGACATTATTTAAGACAAACAAGCAATTATATTACAGGCCACATCCAGGCCTGTTGAATCAGAATCTGCATTTTGATAGCTCCAGAAGATGTGAAGCACATTCAAGTTTGAGAAGCACCACTGGATGCAATGCCTTTTCCAGAACAGTTGAAACACTGGAAATATTTAATCTGTAAAAGAAGAAATTTGAGATGGATATTAAAAACTGAATCCAACCACTTTAAAAATCTAAATACATGAGGGCTCTCACAATATGATGGATCCCTTAGTAATGAAGAATGAATATTAATGACCAGTTCAAAAATATAGATTTTGTTGAAGATCATGGTCAACTGACTATATTTTTTTGGTCACCTTCCATAAGGAAGAATTATAAATCTTCATTCTGTTTAACTTAGATATGACCCTACAACTTGTTTTGACTAATTAAATGTGAAAAAAAAAAGACATTTGTTATTTTCATATGGAAACTTTAAGAAGTAATGAATATTTCACCATTTTTTCCTTCCTTGCTTCGGGATCATAGAAGTTTATGTTAAGATAGAATTCCTACAACCTATGTACTTCAGAGAATGCAATAAGTAGTGTCTTGTCATTCTGCAATGGATCTATAGTGGGAACAATAAGCATTTCTGGTTTTTTTAAAAGATTTTATTCATTTATTTGACAGACAGAGATCACAAGTAGGCAGAGAGGCAGGCAGAGAGAGAGAAGGAGAAGTAGGCTCCCTGCTGAGCAAAGAGTCTGATGCTGGGCTTGATCCCAGGACCCTGAGATCATGACCTGAGACTAAGGCAGAGGCTTAACCCAATGAGCCACCCAGGCACCCAAAACATTTCTGTTTTAAGAACCTACTTCTGTTGGTCCTATTATTTTTTCCCCCTTTTTGGAGGTTTTTTGCAACTGGTATAGAATAAGCTAGAGTGACCTGATATAATGAGGAACTTTCTAAAATAAGAATTATATAAAAATGCAATGCACTTTCTTCAGAGGAATGTGAATAAGACTTTGCAATCAATTGGACATGGATTTAAATCTCAGCTCTATTGTTCCCAGCCAATTACATGTATATGGTCTAACACCTCATGGACGTCTGATAAGCATTATTGCTTCTCCATTAAGGCAGTTGCTTTCAAATAATTCTGTGGAGCATCATATTTCCATAGTGGAGCCTCAGGACTCCTGGTATACCTCTGAGGGAATGCTAAGGTACAGAGTTCCAGGTCTGCTGTCTCCCACTTATTCAGTGTGACCTATTTGAACATTTTTACATACCACAGTGGTATTCAAATTTAGCTGACTAAAAATCTGTAAGGGAGGGCGCCTGGTTGGCTCAGAGGGTTAAGCCTCTGCCTTCGGCTCAGGTCATGATCTCAGGATCCTGGGATCGAGTCCCGCATTGGGCTCTCTGCTTGGCGGGGAGACTGCTTCCTCCTCTCTCTCTCTGCCTGCCTCTCTGCTTACTTGTGATCTCTGTCCAAAAAAATAAATAAAATCTTAAAAAAAAAAAACAACTGTAAGGGAGCATAGAATGTAAAATGTAGTGCTCTAGAGAATTCCTTGTGAATGTAAATGCTCTAAATATTTCAGATGACGGTAGTTGAGCATAACTTGGGTGACAGGTTGTCCTAGTTTTCCCAGGACAGTCCTGATTACTTAATTAGTAATAATTCCCTCATTTACTCTCAGAAGTTCCCCTGTTTGGATGGTAAGATTATATGGTTACCCTAATAAAAAAAGTTGGGCATAATGACATTATGAGTAAATGATAATGATACTGATAATAAGGAGTTAAAAATATATAAATGTTCATAATATACTACAGATTTATTTTTAAAAAGCTATTATTTTTATGTAATGAGTAAGTAAACTGAATGATATATGCTTCAAATTTGAGATTCTGTCATATAATAAACATTAGAAATAACCTAGAATAATCCTCTCTTTAGAAGATGAAGAACCTGCCGTTGTTAAAAATAACCAATTTTGATAATACCCAATAAAAAGAACCCATGAGAAAAAGAAAAATTTCAATTGGATATTATTTTCATGTTTGAAGGTATTATGTGATTCTAAGAGAAGATGTATCATACAAGAAGCAGGGTATCTTAAGAGTTGTAGGAGAAAATCAATTACATTTGAGCAGCAAAAACCATATTCTGACCAAGAGCTAGAGCCATCAGGCACCAGTTATATACTTTAATCTGGCTTAAAACATAGGTTCCAAACCTAAGGGACATGTTGCTTCACATTACCTCTTCCATCTTTTTGTCATGGAGTCACTGACAACTATAAATAGAGTTCACCTGTATCCTTAGTGTTCAAAGGTTCAGCTTCATCCTAGGCAATAGTTCCCATTCTTTAATACTTGGGAAAGCAAAAGCATGGCTCCAAAATATTGTTTGAGGAAAGCAGCCCTTTAAGTCACGTAGGCTTATATAATTGTAGTGTTAGTGCTAAGCATTTTAAAACATATGAAAGTTTTGAATCATGGAAAATATAACTAACTCTATATTGTTAATATTTTATTTTAGGAAATCTAATCTTGAATATTTGGATTTTACCTATTTAAGACAATTTAGGAAATTGACCTTTAGGAAAATGATTTCAATATGTAACTCCAATTTCAAATCTATAATTGAGAATTTAGATTTTAAATTGAAGTCTTTCTAAATTTAAAAATGATACTGGAGTGTTTAAGAGAACTTTGAATCACTCTATTAAGGACCTAATGTATTGCAATTTTAAGAATCACCTAAGTGTTTGCAAAGATTTGTCAACCAAATAATGGAGGAACTTAGAAAGGAAATCAAGTATTTCAAAGTATCTGATTAGTAGAGGAACTATATGCAGAACCTAATCATAGTTTAAGTACTTCACATCACCACTTAAATTCTTTTGATCATTATAAACTGAATTTAGAAAATTCACCCCTTTGTAAGCATCTTTGTTTGTGGGAGAAAAGACAATAATCAAAAGTAGTCCAAGAGGGGCACCTGAGTGTCTCAGTGGTTAAGCGTCTGCCTTCCGGTGGGGTAACCATCTCAGGGTCCTGGGATCAAGCCCTGCATTGGGCTCCCTGCTCAGCGGAAAGCCTGCTTATCTCTCCCTCTCTCTCTGACTGGTGCACCCCCTGATTGTGGTCTTGCTCAAATAAATAAATAAAATCTTTAAAAAAAAATGTAGTCAAAGAGATATCAGTGTGCATCCTCCTAAGAACCACGTGTCAATTCTATTTCCTGATAACTCCCAGACGTACTTAATAGGTGTAAAAATAATATCCTGTGGCCTACATAATAAAATTTAAGTATTTAAATATAATCATAAATTTGACAGAATACTAGTCTCTTGTGAGCAATGGGGATTTGGGAATAAATCTAATCTCCTCCATGTAGAATATTATCTCTATATTTTACTAATGGAAATAGACAATTTTCAAGGATTTTCAAACCATAAATGCAACCCAGTATGAAAAGTCTAAAGCTCAGACCTTGAGTTTTTATCTAACGGAAAGTTTAATCATGAAATCAATATTTTCTGAACAAAAATTCTAGTGAGCTCTGTGCGCCTTGGGAGAATGTTTTCATGGCTCAGTGATGTTACTTAGTAAGTGAAAATCATTGAGGCATAACCAGAGAAGGAAATTTGTGGAATAAAACATTCAGCTGTTTTTACAAGATATTGGGCAATGCAAATTATTTTGTCTAACCACTGTGATTTTTTAAAGCTTACTGATGCCTATATAATGACCCATCAAGGCAATATAATTTATAGTAGTGTGCTTTTTATTCCCTTGAGTTTATTGATACGTAATGCTATGTTTTAAGTCATTTTGCATCACCATTGCATAAGCTTATACAAAGTTTTTAGAAGGAGAAGAGAGCCAGGGTGGAGAAAATATTACTGCACCCTTTTCTTTAAGGAGAGAAAGAGACTAAAAGAAGTAACTCTGTGTGGGGTCAGATAAGCATCCTCAGAATGCTGGGGAAACCTCGTGGGGAAGCTATGGGAAACATAAGCAGTGCCTCCCCACCTATCACAAAGCTCTACAGTGAGGAATCACTTTAGTTGTGCTCAGTGTACTTGGATGTTGACTTCCCTATTTCTAGAAAACTAAATATAGAAGGCAACAGAAAGACATTTTTTTTCCTTGCAAGATTGAAAGTGATGAGGTTAAAAAAATGAAGGGATGAGTATGAATATGAATGTAGGGCAAGTCTGATCAGACAAGTCCCAACTTACACAGGGGGAGATAAAATAATTAAAGAATTAGTTGTCACTTTCTAAGTAAATCAATGGCCCTGTTGACCTGATACAAGCTCGATTAATCTTTTCATTTTGGGGTTTTTCTCTTTTCTCTTGTTGTCCTCATGATTCCTGTTGCATGAATTCATGGTTTAGGTTTCCCTGGTGAAGAGGGAGCACACACATGGAATGTAACTCACCAAAAGCAGAATCTGTTGTTTCAAGTCCCTCTGCAAAGTGTGTCTGTCATTGTCTCACAGAATCTGGGTCCAGTTCACTTCTTTTCAAATACAGCTAGTTAATCTACCTGTGATAGCCACAGATGGAGCCACCCAGACCTCCCTCAAGAAAGGGCTGCCCTGCCACAGGAGTGTGGTCAGCAGAGAGCAGCCTCCCAGGAGGTGTGACTTTTCCCAGGCAGTCAGTCCACTCTGGAAGAATGGGAAGGCTGGAGTATTCATGCAGTCATTTCAGCTCCAGATAGGATAACTCTTACAGAGAAGACTCAAGAAGGCCTCTCCTGCAGGTTGACCAGGACTTTGTTGAACCTACATCAGAGGTAAAATTTTGCCTCTGCCCCATCGTGCTCCCTCACTTTTTCTTTCACAGGTGCTGATCTCTAATATATATCTTGCATCCAATACCTCATGTTAGTGTATGCATAAGCTCTCCAACTTGTGATGCTAATTCCTATTAAAGTATTGTTAGCAAACAATGGCTTAATGTGCAATACTTGGTCTGCGGGTGTGTGGCAGTTGAAGAGACCCCTGGGCTTTAAAATCACAGTAGGTGACTGATGTCACAGCCTTTGGTGTGTGACCTTTTCAAGTAACCTCAAGGAGAAATCAAACACAGCAAGAACCAGAAAACCAGTTAAGCAGAGGCATGAGGCAATATTTTTGAATAATCAGATGCAATAGAAATATAATGTATTAAGATGATCTAAGTTTTTGAAGTCTGTGTGAAAATCAAAAAGCCTTAATTATTACAACAAATCATACCTTTGTGATGCAGAAATATTTGGAGAACTGCTCACAAGTACATACACTCCTTTCCCATTTTTATATATATAATTGCCCGTTCTTCAGAGCAATCTGAGACTGTCTCCCAGGCTATAGGCTTCAGTAAGACAATGAATAAAGCATTGCCTGACCAACTCTGAGTTGGCTTTTTTTCATTAGACACTTCTGAAAACACTAAGACTTACCCCCAGAACAAGCATGCTAAAATGCAAGGATTCTCATAATTTGGTAGACTGGAAATTCTTGCCAGTGTTTAGAGGGTGGGAAAGTCTCCCTAGACTCATTTTAATAGACCTCATTAGGAGGCTGCACACTCCTTATCAATCATTTTACCAACACAGATGGAAAGAAAACATCAAATTAATTTCCTATGAAAAGACAAATGATTCACTTTTGATAATGGATATAATTATTTTAAAACCAACAATGCGGCAGATACTGTACTAAATTATGTTAGTTCATTATCACTATTTTATTCATGATCAATCCTTGTCTAACTTTATATAGATAAGGAAACCAAGGCTCAGAAAAGATGAATGAATGAATGAATGAATGAATGAGTGAATCGTGAAGCACAGCAAAGTCAGAAGCCAAAATATATCTGAACTCCAAAGTCAGATATCTTCTGGCTTTTGGGGGTGAGTGGAGAAGGATGAAATTTGAGAAGAGGGAATAATCCTGATGCTATTACTAGTTGACTCAGCAGTCTGGATCAGAGACAGCATAGAAAGTAAGAGAAGAAAGTTTAGAGGTCTAAGAAAGTTTCACATTGATTCTATTCCTTTGGAATTGCGCTCACCAATGTCAAAAGCTCCATCGAATTGTTTTTGCATGAAATTTGACATAAAATAAATGAATAAAGTATTTTAAATTGGGTTCCCTATTTATAAGCCAAAACTTTTAAGAATGTCGAAAAGATTGATATAATCCCATCAAAACCTATGATAATAACTGACTAACAGTATGAATAGAAGCTCAGCATCATCACATATTTTTCAAGTCTCTGGAAAATACCACGTGAAACACAAAGGTGCATTACCTTGATAGCTTTTATTATTTACATGCAGTCAAGGTTTTCAGGTATCTATTGATAAACTCCTAAAGGCAACACACATCAGGACAGTTACCTTGGCAACTGAGGCTAGCCAACCACAGAAACATTTTAATAAGACAGCAGCACCATCAGTGAGAAAACAGTCCCAGTTTGACAGAGGAGGAAAATTGGCACATTGCACCTCAACGAGAAAGGAACATATATAAGATAGGCACGAGCAAATACTGCAAGAGGACATGTTCTACAGTTTTACTTGCAACAAAAATCATTCTGGCTCAAAAGCTACAGTAGTTGAGAGGGCATGTTTAATATTCCACTGTGCACCGAGTCCTCACAAGGTTGAGACTTTGGTCTGCCAAAATCTTTAATATAGTATTTGGATTGTCTCACTCAGTTGGGTCTAGGTACACAGATGATATTTTGAAGTGGGTTTGCAGGGCACTGGGAAAACTTGGTAAAATTTTCCATGAATGCCTTTGAAATAAATGGATATAGAGAGAACTCTGTAAGGTCAAAGCTTAATCCATTGATCTCATCTAGTAAGGAGGTGTGGAGAACCAGGGAGTGAGAACTGCCATCTTTCTCAACCCCTTCAACCATATCCCATGGGCATTTCCAACTCTTAATTTGTGAGATGGGGTCTGAGTTGACGGTCATCCTGGAAAGTTAATTGGAATGCCATTTTTTATAGACCAGACCAATGCCCTACATATTGGTTTCGGCACCGCAGGGTAAGATAATTCAATACATAGAGAATATGCCAAACAGTAGAACCAAAATCCTACACTATTATTTTAGTATGTACAGGCAGCTGGGTTGCAAGCATCACACTATAATTAACATATTTGTTCAAAAATAGTTCATCTGTTTAGGCTGAATAAATATGTGCATAAAATACTTCAAAAAAATAGAGTCTGTATTTCTTGCTTTGAATCAGTGGTCTGTATTAGTAATACTTCCAGTGTGTTCTCTGGCCTGACTTCCAAAGCTGTGTTGGGTATCCATTTTCCCCCTCTTACAGAACTCCAGAATACTATTTGTCACCTTGTTTTTTATTTTTTGTATACTGGCTTATCTCTTCCTTTAACTGAAAACTCTTGGAGAACAGTAATCCTATTTGTATGTACATCCCTAGGACATTATCAGTATCTGGCTCAGAATAAGTTTAAGGTCAATATATTTTGATGGAATCAGTAAAATAGAGAACACATGTAAATATAATTATCTTCACTAGTGGAATGCCTGTTGACTTCTGATCTTCCTGGTGATGCAGCTGCTTCACATGACCACTTGGTAACTTGTTTTTTTTTCCTGATCAACATGGAAATAAACTCAGAGTGAGAGGACAGCTACTATTTTCCCCCTCTTCGTTAGATCCACACTCACTCTGAATTACTGATTATCTAATATTGTTTTGAAATAATCTTACCTGTTGGAATTTTCTCTGCTTAACCACCTTGGATATAAACCTCAGATTTAAGACCTTAAATTTCAGTTTATCATATATGTTGGGGAGCACCTATGCTCCCTGTCAACTGGATGCCTCCCTGAGAAGCTGCTGACTACACCCACTTAGGCCATCTAAACTTAGCCCCTGAATGGTGTCTGCCTTCAAACCTGCTTAACATAAATTATTAACATGATGACCAAGGATTTTGCTTTTTTAATTTTGTGCATTGTTTTTATGCCAGGAAGCACCTAGGAATTATATCTTGACATCACGGAGAGCCAACAACATATAGATGAGACTATATGGTGTTTGTTCTACTTATATTGTCCTCTAGGTTCATCAGTGTTATCACAAATTCATAATGCTACAATCTACATTAGCATGCAGATATCTTTCTGAGATAGTGATTTCATTTGATCTGAATGTTTGTGTCCTCCCCATAGTCATGTTTTGAAATCCTAACCCCTCAAATTGACAGGGTTGGGTGGGACCTTTGGGAGGTAATTAGGTCATAGGGGTAGAGCCTTCATAAATATGGTTAGTGACCTTTTAAAAGAGAACCCACATAGACCCTCAACTCCTTCTATTCTACTGAGGATAAAATGAGAAGTCCTGGAAGGGGGCTTTTCACACTGGCATCCTGATCTGAGACTTTTGACTTCTAAGATGGTGAGAGATAAAGGTTTGTTGTTTTTAAGTCATCCAGGGTGTGATATTTTGTAATAGCAGCCCAGACAGAGACAAACCCAGAAGTGGTATTGCTGTGTCATATGGTAGCTCTATTTTTAATTTTTTGAGACCCCTCCATATTGTTTTCCACAGTGACTACACGAGTTTTCATTCCCACGGAGAGTGAACAAAGGTTCCCTTTTCTCCACAGCCTCAGCAACACTTGTCATTTTTTGTCTTTTTGATAATAGCCATTCCCTTTTTTGTCCACATTTTTTATTAACATATAATGTATTATTTGTTTTAGGGGTACAGGTCTGTGAGTCATCAGTCTTACAAAATTCACAGCATGCACCATAGCATATACCCTCCCCAGGTGTGAGGTGATATCTCATCTTGGTTTTGATTTGCATTTCCCTGATGATTGGTGATACTAGGCACATTTTCATACTCTTGCTGGCCATCAATATGTCTTCTTTGGAAAAACATTTATTCAGGTCTTTATCCCACTCATAGAAGCAGAGAATAGAATAGTCTTTGGAAAGGGTGGGCATGGGGAAAATAGAGAAATGTTGGTCAAAGATTACAAGTTCAGATGTGCACTGTGAATAAGTTCTGGAGATCTAAAGCACAGCAGAGTGACTATGGTTGAAACTCTACTGTACTCTTTAAATTTGCAAAGTAAGAGAATGAATCTTAATTGTTCTCACCAAGGGAAATATGTTAACTTTATATATATATATATGTATATATACACACACACACATATATATATATACATATATATGTGTATATATATGAAATAATGATGGACATTTGATTAGCTTGATTGTGGTGATCATTTCATATTATATATATATATATCAAACATTATATCAAAACATCATGTACCCACCTGAAATATACACAATTTTTATTCATCACGTATACCTCAAATAAAACAGGAGGAAAAGGATTACCAATCATCTGGTCATCCATTTGAAAACAAAATGTATAGGTACATTAATTCATCTTGATCTTTTTAAAAAAATTTTTCAGGGAATAACATTTGCTTGGAAGGTATCCTTTGATCTTTACATAAAAAGCCCTGTTGCACACAAGATTAATATTCTATCCCCTTTTTAGATAAGCAAACTGAGACTCTGGATGGAAGTTGTGTGTGATCTAGCACTACATAGAATCTGGACAAAAATCCAGTTTACTTTCTCCTTGAGAGTCCTCCAAGACTCTACAAATAATATCCCACCTCAGAAAAAGAACTTTAAATTTTTATTAATTCCATTTGAATCACAAGAAGTGCTGTATTATTCATATTGTTCTTAAATGGATATTATGATAATTCGAGAGTATTTCTACATAGTAGTAAAAACTGTGGTGCATGATAGGAAATACAAAAGTTTTTGCATATAATTTGTCAAGCTATTGTGTTATGAAAAAGTGGAAAAGGTTTTTGGAAATACTTATTTTTTAAAAATCTGACATATATTACCTTGTCCTGGTTGTATGTGGCATGGTTTGTATATAGAAAAGGCTTCTTATTAAATGTTTCATAGCTCATTTGGGGCCACTCTTATATTAGAAGCTTATCTTTATATTTTTATCAGTTGTCTCATTTCCCCTAGAAATTTGTGCATTTTCTTTTCCAGAAAAATATCATCTGATTTGACAAGCTAAAAAGCTATAGTATAACAGGTCCCTTGATAGATAGGCATAATAAACATTTATTTAAACTTATGTCATAAGAAAAAACAAATGTCATATTTAAAAAAAATACATGGTGACCTTTGAGAACAAGGCTAACCATCTCATACCAAGATACATAAGTGATATAGCTAACATTACATCTCATCTGTCATGATCTGCAACCACACAAATGACATTTGTATTCGAAAAGGTCAGGACGGATGATGTGATTGCTTAGTAAGATTAACACCACTATAGTTTAAATTAGATATTTTACAATTACATTGCTGGAATTGTTTCATAGCCACTGGGGACAATTGATGATACTTGCATCTGAAACGTTCCCATTTTACAATTATCACAGCCATATGTGGTTTTGGTTTTGCCAAAGATAAAAATTACTCTGAAATTTTAATGTGTAAATTACCCAATAATCTACTGTAAACAATGTTATTCATTGGGCTTTCCTTGAAGGAAAGGCAGACCCTCATTTCCCCAGCTTCCTATTAACCAAGCTTTTTCTGAAAAATATAGTATTTTTGCACAATATTATTAGGTAGTTTTATGGTCAGTTTGTGATAGTTTTGTGGTGAATTGGAGGACTTTTGAATTAAAAAATCGTAACAGGTTTTTCCAGGGGAGAAAGCACAGTAACTTTTAATATAAGAAAGTGCACCAAGGATCTACAAAAGGAGAAAGGAGAGGGTTTTTGTTTGTTTGTTTGTTTTTTGTTTTTAAATCTATTTGGTGTGTGAGCCTCTCTCCTTTTTCTTTTTTGTTTTTAATGAAACATTTTTTAATGAATCATCATTGAGACATATTTTTCAATAAAATTAATTTTAGTTTAATTTGTGAGTAAGTAGGTAGTAATTTATTTAAAACATTACTTTAAAATTTTTTGGTTGATGTTTCTTTCTAGAACTCACAAATATCTATGTTAGTTCTTAAGGAAAGTGTGAGTTGACTCATGATTTATCTGTCATTTATAGCTTACTTTTAAAGAAGTTTCAGAATTAAGGTAAAATGGAAGAATGGAATGATATTGTTGTCTCCATACTACTTATGAGAATGTCACAAGTATAACCACCTTACTGTGTCAAAAATCTCCTCACAATACTTCTATGTTAAAATGTTTGGGGCATTTAAGTAATAGAATCTTTTCACTGCAGCCTGTCAGCGAAAACAATTTTTCTAAATATTAAAAGTAATGTGAATTAAAGGAAGTATACCCAGAAATATTTACTTATCTATTTTTAAAGATTTTGTTTATTTATTTGACAGAAGAAGAGAGAGCACAAGCAGGGGGAGTGGCAGAAGGAGAGGGATAAGTCTCCCCGCTGAGCAAGGAGCCAGATGCAGGACTTGATCCCAGGACCCCGAGATTATGACCTAAGCAGAAGGCAGAAGTTTAATTGACTGAGCCACCCAGATGTCCCTACCCCAAAATATTTAAATAATTTTTTCTTTTGTTAACATAATCCCTAAAAACATTTAAAAAATAATAATAAACTTCTAATTTTTTAAAACATAATATTTTTGTTTCAAATTTTTGTTTAAATTCTGGTTGTTAGCATATAGTGCAATATTGGTTTTAGGAGTAGAATTTAGTGATGCATGACTTACATATAACACCCAGTGCTCATCATAACAAGTGCCCTCCTTAATACCCATCACCCATTTAGCCCATTCCCCTGCCCACTTCCCTCCATCAATCTTCAGTTTGTTTTCCTTAGTTAAGAGTCTCTTATGGAAAAGCAATTCCTAGAAAGAGTTACCTCATATAATAGCTTAACAATTTTTCATCACGATGAGTATGTTTCCAAAAAGAAATCATTTTAAAAATATATAAAGATAAATGCAATAGCATGCAAAAATATACTATAATGTATAAAATATGATATTTCAACCTTAAAAATTCAGATAAAGACACAGGCACAATTTTTAACACCCTCTTTTTTACTCAGAGAATATAAAATTAAATAAATCTGAATTATGTGCCCTGTTTGGATAAATCCACAACAGTTTACTTTTCATAGTCAATCAAGGATAAAGCATAAACAGGGAATATCTTCTATAAATTCAGTCTCAGACATGTGGTCATTTTCACATATCTTAAAGTTCTTTTATTTTTTCCTTTTTTTTTGCTAGACTTCTTTTTTATATTTTATTTTATTTTTGTGTTTTTAAAGATTGTATTTATTTGTTTGAGAGAGAGAGAGAATGAGCATGGGGAAATGGAGGGAGCCTGATGCAGGGCTTGATTCCAGGACTCTGGAATCATGACCTGAGCCAAAGATAGATGCTTACCCGAGTGTGCCAAGACATCCCTAAACGTATTTTTTAAATAAATAAATATAAACAAAAGTTCTTAAATTATTGAAAAAATGATGAAAATAGAGCACAAGACTGCACTTTCTTTCTGTTTTAATAAGATTTTATTTATTTATTTGACAGAGGGTGAAAGACAATGAGAGAAGGAACACAATCAGGGGGAGTAAGAGAGGGAAAAGCAGGCTTCCCACTGAGCAGGGAGCAGGATGCAGGGCTCAATCCCAGGACCCTGGGATCATGACTTGAGCTGAAGGCAGCTGCTTAGTGACTGAGCCACCCAGGCACCCCCAAGACTGCACTTTCTTAAGAATGATTCTTTCAGGGGCACCTGGGTGGCTCAGTGGGTTAAAGCCCACTTCGGCTCAAGTCGTGATCCCAGGGTCCTGGGATGGAGCCCCGCATCCGGCTCTCTGCTCAGCAGGGAGCCTGCCTCCCCCCCTCTCTCTGTGCCTGCCTTTCTGCCTACTTGTGATCTCTGTCTGTCAAATACATAAATAAAATCTTTTTTTATTTTCTGCCTACTTGTGATCTGTCTCTCTATCAAATAAATAAATAAAATCTTAAAAAAAAAAGAATGATTCTTTCATATCTCTTACCCACCACCCACTGTCAGCTTGTTTCCCTCATTGTTGATAATGGCATAATGTTATTATATCATATATTATGCACAAAATATATGTTCATGTTCAAATGGTTCTTTACTAATATAAACTGTTTTTAAGTTTGGCTGATACTTTTTATTTGTAAAAATTGTTTGAATTCTTTTGATTAGGATTAGATGTATATATTTTGCCATAAAATTAATAAAATAATCTTCTATTAATGGGCTTTATTTATTGGCAGAAGAAAGGATTAGAATAGTTTGATTGAGGGATACATGTAATATGTTTCATTTATATCAGTGTCTGTCAAACATTCCCAGTTAAATTTAAATTTTTAGAATGTGGTCTTATATCTTCTAAAGGACATAGTATTATGCTGGGTAGCTGGTAGACTGATGAACTGATGAAACCTCCTCAGGGCACAGTTCATGAAGTTTTCCTGTGGTCACATTTCCTGAGGAATCTTATTTAGAAAAAAAAAAAAACTCTATAAAACTTAAAGTGTTGGAAATAACAGTAACAGAAACAACATACAGAATGCACAAGACCTTGACTTTAAGTAGTTACTAGTAATATCATCATTAATAATTTAGTTAACTTTTCCAATTTAGTAAATTTTCCAAATTTAGTTAACTTTCCCTCATTTTCCTGATTTTTTAAATGAATAAAAATAGGATTGGTTTTCCAATATCATTGTGAAAAATAAGTGAGATAATGAAAGTACAGAAGTAGAGGAAAAATTCAACATGTCTCTATGTTCCAAATGGACAAAACAAGCATAAGTCAAAAATCACACAAAAAAATTAACAACTAAGGGGCGCCTGGGTGGCTCAGTGGGTTAAAGCCTCTGCCTTCGGCTCAGGTCATGATCCCAGGGTCCTGGGATCCATCGAGCCCCGCATCCGGCTCTCTGCTCAGCAGGGAGCCTGCCTCCCCCCCTCTCTCTGTGCCTGCCTTTCTGCCTACTTGTGATCTCTGTCTGTCAAATACATAAATAAAATCTTTAAAAAAAAATTAACAAGTAAATAAATACCAAAATGCCAAAGACTATAGAAGAGCAATGCCTGGATATCTCAGTCAGTTAAGCCTCTAACTCTTTTTCTTTTTTTTTTTTTTTTTTTTTTAAAGATTTGTTTATTTATTTGAGAGGGAGAGAGAAAGGGCACCAGGGGAGGGGCAGAGGGAGAGAGCATCTGAAGCTAACTCTTCGCTTAGCACAGAGCCCAACATGGGGCTTAATGTCAGTACCTGAGCCAAAACCAAGAGTCAGAGGCTCAACAACTGTGCCACCAGGCACTCCAAGCCTTTGACTCTTGATTTCAGCTCAGTCATGATCTCAGAGTCCTGAAATTGAGCCTTGCATATGTTCTGCACTCAGCAGGGAATCTGCTTGAGATTCTCTCCCCTTCCCTCTGCCATTCCCCCTGTCCTCTTTCTATCTTATGTCAAATAAACACATAAATAAAAATCTTTTTAAAAAATATCAGAGACTATAGAAGAGAGAAAATTATCTTTACCTAATGGATGTCCAAAAAAAAAGGAGATGGTGTTAGGAAGTGGGCATTGCCTTGTGAACTGTTTTAAGGTAGAAAGCAATGAAACATATATGGAGTATAAATGAGAATATGTAACTAAAGTCAGGCAGGCAGGTTATGAGTTGAAAGAAAGAAACATTAAGGCAAAGAAATTAGATATGTTTGGCAAATGATGGGAATCTGTTTTGAAGAAAGTTGTAAAGGTAAATGTTAACAGATCCAAGCTGATTGCACTATGATAATTATTTTAAATCTCATTGAATAAAAATAAAAAAAATGGTTGGTATTTGCTTTCAGGTAGTGGAATCTTTAAGACATAATGATTTATTGGATGTGCATTATACATAAAATTATCTTCAGTTTTGCCTGGGACATATGTGATGCTAATAACAGGAAAAGGGTGAGCAGTAATAGGTGCAGATTTCAGTCCCAGAACTGGGAAAATAAAGATCAATATAGAGCATCATAAATACATCTATAAAACCAAATAATTTAAAAGCATATATAAATTGAGTAAAGTCATATACTAGGACTTGTGTGTGTTTGAACTAAGATCCTTTAATTATAAGCACATTTTATAATTTCAATTTTATTTATCCAATGAAAAAGAATTTAAAAAGCAGAAGAATGACTTGGTTACTTGGCCCAAATAATGTGATAGCAATCTACTGTTTTGTTAATTACAATAAGATAAGAGGAGCTTTTAAATTTCTACTCCGAAAGAAGTTAAACAATCATAAAATTATACAGATGAATTTTCATGTCATTCAGTCCAAATTATTTTTATTTTATAGATGTCCAGGTGACTTACTGAAGGATTCATAGCATGTTCTCCAAATCTTGAGTTGGTAATCTTTTTAAAATATTATTTTTAAAAAACAATATTTTCTTGTAGAAAACATCACATTACATGCTGATAAAGTACAGACAATCTTTAGCATTAAGAGAATTCAAAAATCCTACCTGTATTCCCAGTGATCCCTTAGGCAGGTTTTCAATACTTTACCCAGGGTTTATAAAGTTTATGCATTTGCTAAAAGACTGAGGTTAAAAAATGGATCAATCTCTCTCTAGAGAGTAAAAATCCAAGAAAGAAAACTGGGAATAATCTTACTGAAAAACAACAGCAGCAAATAAAAACAGTGTACATGATTACTTTATAAAATAGATAGATATGAAGAACAACATGAAAAAAATGCTGAGTTACCAAATAAACACTCAATAATAGAAAAAACCTAATAACCTGATTTTAAAATGAGCATGGGATTTGAATTGATATTTCTCCAAAGAAGACCAACAGGCACATGAAAAATTTCTCAACATCACTAATAATCAAGGAAATGGAAATCAAAACCACAATGAGATATCACCTCACCCTGTTAGGATGGATACTATCAAAAACAAACAAACAAAGACAAGTATACACAAGAATGTAGAGAAATTGGAGCCCTGTATACTATTGGTAAGAATGCAAAACTACTATCAAAAATAATATGGAGGTTCCTAAAAAAATTAAAAAAAAAGATAGAACTCTCATATGATTCAACAATCCTACTTCTGAGTATTTACTCAAACAACTTAAAGAGGTAGTAGCACTCCATATTCACTATAACACTATTCACAGTCGGAATGGATAAAGAAAATGTAGTACATACATAGAAAATTATTCAGCCAAAAAAAGAGAAAAAAAAGAATGAATGAAAAGAAAAAGGAATCCATCATTTGTGACACCAAGGATGCATCTTGAAAACATTATGCTAGGTGATATAAGTCATTTACAGAAAGAAAAATAATGCATAATTCCCCTTGTAAGAGGTATCTACAATAGGCAAATTCACAGAATCAGAGTGGAATGATGGTTCTCAGAGGCTGGGGGAAGGGGAAGTGGGGAGTGGTTAATCAAAAGCTATAAAGTTTCAGTTATAACAAGATAAACTCTAGAGATCATCGGTACAACAGTATACCTCCAATCAATAATACTTAATTGTATACTTAAAAGTGTGTTAAGAGGGTAGAACTCATGTTAAGTGTTCTTACCAAAATGAAATAATTTTTTTAAATGAAGTTACCAGGGCACCTGGGTAGCTCAGTCGTTAAGCATCTGCCTTCAGTTCAGGTCATGATCCCAGGGTCCTGGAATCAAGCCCAAGTAGGGCTCAATGCTAGGCAGTAGCCTGCTTCTCTCTCTCCCACTCCCCCTATTTGTGTTCCTTCTCTCGCTGCCTCTCTCTCTGTCAAATAAATAAATAAAATCTTTAAAAAATAAATAAATCAAAATAAAATGAAGTTACCAATAAATATATGTTTTACAATGAAAATGTATACTCTAGAACTGTTAAGACTTTTGAGCTATTTAGATATATATTTTTAAAAATATTTTATTTATTTATTTGACAGACAGAGATCACGAGTAGGCAGAGAGGCAGGCAGAGAGAGGGAGGGGGAAGCAGGCTCCCTGCTGAGCAGAGAGCCCCGATGCGGGGCTCAATCCCAGGACCCCCCGGGATCATGACCTGGGCGGAAGGCAGAGGCTTTAACCCACTGAGCCACCCAGGTGCCCCTAGATGTTCTTAATAATAGAATGATATTTAAGACTAGGTCCAAAATATGCAGTGTCACATTAACTCTGATAAATAAAATATACACCTGTTATATAGTATCAACTGTTTCTTTTTATCAAAATGTTTATGTTTATCAAAATGTTTTCAATTCATGTCCTTCTTTGAAAAATATAGATATGTTATTGATCACCTGAATTTTTTATGAAAATAATTACTTATTTAAAATTCCTTACTGTTTTTTTACAGTGGCTGTACCAATTTACATTCCTATCAACAGGGCAGGAGGGTTCTTTTTTCTCCATATCCTCACCAACACCTGTTATTTCTTGTCCTTCTGGTTTTGGCCTTGCTAATAGGTATAAGATATCTCATTGTGGTTTTGATTTATATTTCCCTGATAATTAATGATGTTGAACAGCTTTTCATGTGTCTACTGACTATTTGTATGTCTTCTTTGGAAAAATGTCTATCAGGTCCTCTGCTCATGTTTTAATCGGTTTTTTTTGTTTGTGTGTTTTGAATTGTTTAAGCTCCTTATTTAGGATATTAATGCCTCATCAGATCTGTCATTTGCAAATATTGTCTCCTATTCAGCAGGTTGCCCTTTTGTTTTGCTGATGGTTTCTCTCACTGTAAAAAAATTTTTATTTTGATGTGATTCCAATAGTTTATTTTTTATTTTTGTTTCTATTGCCTTAGGAAACATATCTAGAAAAATGTTGCTATGGTCAGTCAGAGACATTAACACATGTGTTCTTTTCCAGGATTTCTAGTTATGAAATGAATAAGACACAAGAATAAAGGACACAGCATGAGGAATATGGTCAGTGATATTGTAATAGCGTTATATGGTGACAGATGGTAGCTACACTTGTGGTGGCCATAGCATAATGTATAGAGAAGTTGAATCATTATGTTGTATACACGAAACTAATGTAACATTGTGTTTCAACTATACTAAAATAAGAAAAAATAAATAAAGTGCCCTAAATATTATTTTCCTTCAACCCAAACATTCCTCTCTGGATCTCTTTTGCTCTTGAGTGATACAACTATGTTGGAGATTAAGGATGAAATTCACGGATTTTGGTGATGGGACATTAAGTCGATTAAGGAGAGACTTGGGATATAAGATTAATATACAGAATTCAATTATAATTCTGTGCACCAGCAACAAATATGAAAATAGAATACAATTATTTAAAAATAATTAATAATAATAATAATAATAATTAGATACTTAGGAGCAAATTTAAAGTAGAGTATTCAACATTCCTACACTAAGAAATGCAAAATATTACTGAAAGAATTTGAAGAAGATTCAAACAAAATAGAAATATGTAATATGTTCATTGATTAGAAGACTCAAGGTATTTGAGACATGCATTGTCCTCAATAAGGATACAAAGAAATTGCCTCAATATGGATACAAAGAAAGTGCCCCCCCAAATCCCAGCAGTTTTGTAAAGATGTGGATGTGCCTATGTATATTTGTGTGCATGCACTTGCACATGGTAATTTTAAAAATGCATTTGGAAATGCAAAAGACTTAAAATAGTGAAGAGCAAAGATGGAGAAATTAAACTACCTGGTTTCAGGACTTAAGTAATTAAAATATGTGATAAAAAGAATAGACTATAGACATTTCAAAAAAGATATATGGATATCCAATAAGCTCTTAGAAATTAGCTTAATTTAATTTGTAATCAGAAAAGTGCAAATTTAGAACACTGATAGTCACTAGAAACTCACTGGATTGACTAAATTTAAGAGGGTGTGGAACAATGAGACTCTTACACATTGCTTGCTCAGGCTGCATAATGGCACAAACACTTTGGAAATGAAGTTTGGCAGATTGTGCAAAGTTAGAACACTTATCATGTGACCTACCAATTCCACTTCTAGTATTTTCCCGAGAGAGACAATATTTTACATACAAATATTTTACATGAATTTCACTGAAGCTTTACTTACACAACCATTAGCTGGGCATAGAAATGTTCATCATTAGCAATATGTTGAAAGAATGCCAAATATTCTCATCATAGTTGCATACCATCATTCTAGATAAAATGTCAGGTGGTTGCCTGCAGGGGAGGGTGGTGGAGATTGAACGTAAAGTGGTACAGTGCAGCTTTCTGGAATGCTGGAATGGTAATACATGTCAAGTGGAGTGGTGGGTAAACATTTACATTTGTCAAAACTCATCAGATTATATACTTAATGAGCAATTTTTTAAAAAATGGTGTGTTATTTGTTAGGTATAAATGATATCTATGCAATACGAAAGAAAATGCAGATTAAATGTTACATAACTTTGACATAAGGAATATTTTATAACTATGACTTAAAATTCAAATAAAAAAAGAATTGGTAATTTGCACTTCATGAAACTGTAAAAAAGGAAAGCACTGCTTGCAGGGGTACCTGGGTGGCACAATCAGTTAAGCCTCCAAGTTTTGGTTTCTGCTCAGGTCATGATCTGAGAGGGTCATGAACCTCGGACTAGCTGTGCTTAGTGCAGAGTTTGCTTGAGTTTCTCTCTCCTTCTCCCTCTGCCCTTCCTTCATCCCCAAATAAATAAATAAACCTTAAAATTAAAAGAAAAGAGAGAAAAAAAAGAAAAAAAATTTAAAAAAGAAAGAAACGAAAGAAAGCATTACAGACAGGAGCATCATGAACAAAGTAAATAACAGAGAAAAATAATTGTTTTTAATGGTTAATCCCTGTCTATCAATTTATCCATTCATCACTTCCTATTATCTACTTAATGTAAGTATAAAATTTATACAGATGTAATCAGAGTGATCAAAAATAAATATGTGAAATGGCTCTTGATCACATAAAAGATTCTCAACTTTACTTAAAAAGAAACTAATTTCAAATTAAACTATGCAGAGATACAACTTCTCATCTATATCATTGGCAGGAATCCCAAAATTTGAAAACATATTTATGTTGCTATGGAGAATAAACACTGTAACATCTGTGAGAAATGCAAAATCACACAACACCTATGGAAGTGAATTTGGGAATACCTGGTAAAATTTCTTATACACTTAAATTTGATACTGTGATCCCACAAACAGGAAATCTTTCCCATAGATACCTACAAAAATACAGAATGACTTTTGCATAAGGCTTTCCATTATAGAGACCAAAGGTAGCCTAACTGTTCACTGATAAGGAACAGTGTAAATACAGTACTCTTGAAATTCTATGGAGAATTCTCCAAGATATACTGTATGATTAAAAAAATATATACATATATATAAGTAGAAAAATTCTTTATCATGTGTTACTATTGCTTGTATTTTAAAATATAAGAAACAATAAAATTTCTTAACTATTTATTTGTATAAGAAAGGAAAAAAATAGGGTAGAAGCCAGAGATCTTATATTTCTCTAAATATACCTTAATTTGTGAATTTGACTTTATAATTTATAAATATATACATGTATGGATAAATAAAACTATATAGAATATTTATGACTTCAAAGTCAAATACAGAAGAGCCTGGGTGGCTCTGTTAGTTAAGTCTCTACCTTTGGCTCAGGTAATGATCCCAGGGTCCTGAGACTGAATTCCACTTCAGGCTCCCTGCTCAGCAGAGCCTACTTCCCCTTCTTCTTCTGTCCCTCCAGCTCTCTCTCTCTTTTTTTTTCTTTTTTAAGGATTTTCTTTGTGTATTTTTCAGAGGAAGAGAGAGAGCACAAGCAGTGGGAGTGGCAGGCAGAGGGAGAAGAAGGATCCTCGCCAAGCAAGGAGCCATATGTGGGACCCCATCCCAGAACCCCAGGATCATGACCTGTGCCCAAAGCAGATGCTTAACTGACTGAGCTACCCAGGCATCCCTCTTGCTCTCTTTCTCTATGTAAAATAAAAAAATTAAGTCTTAAAAAAAAAAGAAAACAATGTCAAATACACATATAAAACACATATAAAAGTTAAATATCAAAAATTTAATTGACTTTTGAAAATAAAACCAAAATGAAATAAATTAAATATTCTGTGTATCAAGATGGCAGATTGCCCCAGGAAAATAATATTTCAAATAATTTTAAAATATAGTAATTTGTACACTTCTTACTAGGAGCTATTATAAGAACAAATAACTGAAAAGAAGTTTTTTTTTTCTTTCTTAAACATTTACTTGGCTCTTTTAAATTCTTTGCACTTCCAAATAAATGTTTTTAATTATCACACTTGCACACATGCACACACGCACACACGCACACACAAAGATGCACTGCTGCTAGGATTTTGATGGTTTTTCATTTTGTCTTTATCTTTCACTGTATTAATGTCTTCTTACTAAATAAATTTTATCTTTTGTTATATTAATGTCTTCTTACATAAGTAAATTTAAAATATTCAGATTATTTAAAAACCATAAATTATTTCAGTAATATTTATCATAAATTTAGTAATTCTATACACCATTATCATCATTAGGGAAAATGGGTGTAAACTAAATCAAACACATTAAATATAAAATCCTACACTCCTAAATTTAATCTGGAGATATAAATATGAATTTAGGGCATATTTTCTCTAAAAAAACCCACACAAATAGTAGCAAAAAACACCCATAAACCAGACTATGGTATCTGAATGCTACTTCACCCCCAAAATGCAAGGATCTCTGGGAAAATGGCTAATTCCAAGAATAGGGGAAACATGCAAGATAAGCCTGGAATATGGTGAATCAGAATGCAAGACAGAGATCAAAATCTACTGAGGTTATTTCAGAAGGGCCCCCCCAAAAAATGTAAAGAGACTACTACTGGCCAAAAATAGGACTATTTGGGAAACAATGAACATAATAGTCTTAGACTGAATCATGTCAAATATATTTAAATTGAAATTCAACTATATTATATATAAAGTATTTAAAATAATTTGCAGGAAAAAAAGTCATTTGTTACTTTCTTGAAAAATAGTAATTACTGAAGAAAAAGTCAAAATTTTACCCTCTCTGTGTTGTGTGAAATCTTATCTCAGGATAGTCAAATAGTTAAGGGAGAAATTTTCTTTTTTACAGAGAAATTTCATATAATAAATTAAGCAAAAAGAATTAATATATCACAATTTCGCAAACCCTAGCAAAATAATGTAAAGACAACAACATGGTTTCTTTTTTTATTCATTTTTTAAATTTTTTTAAATTTAAATTCAATTAATTAACATATAGTGTATTAGTTTCAGAGGCTGTGTGCAGTGATTCATCAGTTGTATATAACACCCAGTGCTCATTACATCACATGCTCTTCTTAATGCCCATTACCCAGTTACCATATGACCCCCCCACACACACCTGATTTCTTTAAGGACAACAAAAAAGATACATGGAAATCAAAAAGGTTGGAAGCAAAAAATTAGATTAAAAAAGATTTAGGATCGCCTGGGTGCCTCAGTTGACTAAGTCTGCTTTCGGCTCAGGTCATGATCCTGGGATCAAGCCCCAAATCAGGCTCCCTGCTCCATAGGGAGGCCTGCTTCTCCTTCTCTCTCTGCTGCTCCCCCTGCTTGTGTTCTCTTGCTTTCTTTTCTTTTTCCTCACTCATTATTGCTCTATCTCAAACAAATAAATAAAATCTTCAAAAAACACAAATAAAATGATAAGATATTGTTTAGATCCTGATTCAAACAATTCACTTTTCAGACAGCCAGGGAAACTTGAATCTTCAGATTGCTGAGGTTAGCAATGACTATTTAGTTTTTTGTTTTTTTGTTTTATTTTTTTTTTAAGATATGATCATGGTATCATTTTTATGTTTTTATTAAAGTCTAATCTTTTAGAGATAATATTGAACTATTCATAGTTCAAATGAAATGGAAGCATAGGATCTACTTAAACATAATACCTTGCCAGGGAGGAGAAGGAATGGTTAAAGAAGTATGGATGAGGGATGACTGAGTGGCTCATTCAGTTAAACTTCTGCCTTCAGCTAAGGTCATGATCTTGGGGTCCTGGGATCAAGTCCCACATCAGACTCCCTGCTTAGCGGGGAGTTTGCTTCTCCCTCAACTCTTCCCCCCCTGCTTATTATCTCTCTCTCTCACTCTTTCTCTAAAATAAGCAAATAAAATATTTTTAAAAAAGAATTATAGATGAGGCATGGCTGGCCATGGGATAATAATTATTGGAAATGAATGACATATCCATTGAGATGAAGGACCCTACTGTATTCTCTATTTGTATGTATTTGAAATTTCTCAAAATATTTCTTTTTAAAAAGATTTTATTTATTTATTTATTTATTTATTTATTTATTTGAGAGAGAGAAAGAGAGAGAGCACAAGTGGTGGGAGAAAGAGGGACAAGCAGACTCCACAATGAATGAGGAACCTGACATGGGGCTTCATCTCACAACCCTGAGATTATGAGCTGAGCCAAAACCAAGAGTTGGATGCTCAATCGACTGAGCCACCCAAATGCCCCTTCCCAAAATATTTCTCAAAGTATCCTCTCTCCTTCAAGATAAAATAATCTTCTCACTAGTACCAAACACTATAGATAGGCATGTAGCTCAAATGTGCTAGTTTTCTATGATAGCATAGAATTTGCTTCATCATAATTGTTTTTATACAATTTAATTTCAACATTATTTATCTTCCTGGATGTATTCCAGTTTTTATAAGAATGCAGTGTACTAGAAAGAGCAAGTGCTTTGGATTCAGGCAGATCTGGGTATGGAATCATGGCTTTAACTTTCCAGCTGTGTGATTGATTTTGCAGAGTTTACTTCATCCCTGAGCCTCTGTGTGCCATCTGTGTAACAGCCATATAATAAATGACATGTTGGATGCATTTTAGCAAGATTTCCTAGTCTAAGTTCACCTTTGGTTTCAGAAAAAGCTGACAACATATACATCTTAGTCAGTTTGGGCTGCTGTTATCAAAATATCATAGACTGGTTGACTTAAACAATATGCAATTTTTTCTCACATTTCCAGAGCCTGAGAACTTCGACGTCCAGACACCAGTAGATTCAATTTTTGGTGAAGGCCCTCTTCCCAGATTGCAGATTGTTGATGGCCACCTTCTCCTTTGTCTTCACATAGGGGGAAAAGGAAACTCTGGTATTTTTTCTTTCTCTTCTTATAAAGGGCTCCACCCTAGTGACCTCCTGTAAACCTAATTAGTTTATAAACTAATATAATATAATATACTAGCTAATAATATAAATATACTAGCTAATCAATTAAGAAAGAGAAAGCAATATAGTATATACACATTTTTAAAATGAGATAAAATTATTGTTAGTTTTCAGTGATATGATTGTGTGTCTAAAATTCTAAAAATAACTATAGTAAAAATAGCAGTACAAAAGTAAGATGATTTTGTGATGTGGCTAGGTATAAAGTTAATATGCTGAAAATAGCAGCCTTCATGACTAGAAATAATAATTAGGGGTTATGATGGTTGGAAACAAGACAATTTAATGCATTAGGAGTGAACTTAAGAAGAAAAGGAGAGAGGCACCTAGGTGGTGCAGTAAGTTAAGTTTCTGCTTTTGGCTCAGGTCATGATTCCAGGGTCCTGGGATCAGGTCCCTCATAGGGCTCCCTCGTTAGTGGGGAGACTGCTTCTCCCTCTGCCTATGCCTCTCTGTCTCTCATGAATAAATAAATTTTAAAAATCTTTTTTAAAAAAGAAGAAAAGCAGAAAATCTATATGAAGAAGACTATAAAATACTAACAAAAGGCAAGGAAAAAAGTCATAGAAATGGAAAAGCTTACAGAGGGAGGTAAAGCCCTTGTGTGTGGTCAAACATATAATTATTACATTACTCCAGGTTCTCCAGAGAAACAGTATGTGTGCCTAAACACACAGGATATTTATTTTAAGGGATTGGATATTGTGATTATACAGGTTGAGAGTACAAAATATGAAGCCTAGATATCTATGAGAACCAGTGGAACAGACGAAGTCAATAATTTGTTTTTTAGAGAATTCCCTCATGCTTGGAAGGTTGGCCTTTTTGTTCCATGCTAGACTTCAACTGATTGGATGAGGCCCATCCACACTAGGGAAAACAATCTGCTTAATCCAAAGTTCACCAATTTAAACATTAACATCATCCAAAAAACACCTACTAAGTTGACAAATAAAATTAATCATAACAACTGTTTTCTTATTTTTTTTAGTAGTTTTCCTTTCTCCTGCATTGTTGGGAATATATTTGACATATAATACTGTGTAAACTTAAGGTGTACCATGGTTTGAATTGATGCACTTAAATATTGTGATATGATTTCAACTGTCACATTAGCTGACACCTTGTATTACCTCACACAATAACGTTTTTTTTTTTTATGGTGATGTACTTAAGATTTACTCTTGTAGAAACTTTTAAATATACGATACAGTATTGTTAACTATAGTCACCATACTGTGTATTAGATGCCTAAAATTTATCCATCTTATAACTAAAAGCTTTTACCCTTGGCCAATATCTCCCCACTTCCCCCCACCCTCAGCCCTTTCTACTCTCTGTTTCTAGGAGTTTGTTTCTATCATTATTATTATTATTATTATTATTTAAAAAGTCTGTTTATCAATATGACTTAAAAACAACTTTCAGTATATCTTGTTTAATAATTGTCATAGTATTTCTTTTAAAAGATGGGAACATGAATGTTGTGATGAAAAGTACGATGAAAATGGAAGTTATTGAGAAGAGTCTACTGGGAAAGTTCTTTACAAGGGAAAAGGGTTTCACTATCATGTCCTTTCACATATCCCTACCTAAAATGAAGATGAGCTGGTGGTGATAAAGCAGCTATTATGTAACCATAAGAGGACAGGACAGAGAATAGAAATCACAATCCCAAGATGACTGAACAGAAGTGTTGAGAGTGCCATGTCATTGACCACATTCTCCAATCACCATATCAGCAGCAGATTAAATATTTTTCAATTCTCATTACATGAGAGAAAATATAAATCAATATATAAGATCACTATTTAGATTTTCTGTTACATTCAGGCAGGTTTATTTCTAATGTAGAAAGGACGTATCATCTTGTTTTATTTATCTTATTTAGTTAGCGCAGTTGTCATCAATTATCCCTTCTGCCTCCTCATTGCCACTGCCCCTTAGGAGGCTTCCATTCACTTTCAACCAATGGATCAAGTCCTTTTGGTAAATAAGGGAATGACTTCAGAGTTTGTCCTACTGCATGTTTAAAGCAAACCTAGACTTATTTCAGTAGTATCCTTTTGAGAAAAGATTTGTAAATTCATATAAACATTTTTACAGTTTATAACTAGCTCTTTTAGAGAGTATGGAATGATGTCTATTGTTCTCATCTGTTCTTCTGTTAAAATTTTCTCTTGGATATAATTCAGCTAAGCCAACATAGCATAGCTATTTTTAGGTGGAATTGTTTTTATGTGATTTTTTTTCTTCTTTTTACAATGAACACATGTCCAAAGAAACTAATTTTGGGGAAGTTTCACAGATTTTTCTCTTAGCTTAAGAATAGATGGCAAACATTCAGAGAATGAGAGAAACTAAAGTATTGCACATTACCCAAAAAAAGAAATCATAATAAACATTTGTTATGAGCAGAAACATTGTCTCTTGCCTGTTAATTATCTATGTTCAAATCCAGTTAAAAATACCTTGACTGTTTTATTTTTTATTCCTTATTTTTTATCCAGGGAATAATTAATGTTCTAATATGCCATAAAGAAAGACTGTTGTCCTATATTTTTCTGAAGGAATGAAAGCTGAAAACAGGGTGTGAAAATGATTTGTTTATCTTGGTTTGAGGTAAAATTGCTTTAATTTTTCCAGCTGCATTGCTGCAGTAATTTAAAAGCCTGAGCACGTTCTCTCAGTATCATTAAAACACAACTGGAATTAATACACAGCCCACTCAATCCATAACATAAAGCAGTCAAGGAAATGCTGATAGTAGTTGAGCTACTGATAGCTGGTTAGCTTTTATAAACTAATGGAGTATATATCAACAATAATGCTGATAATGAATTGATGATGTTATGCTTAAACAAAGAAAAGGGCTTGACTAAAAGATTTGCTATTTGAGAAATCACTGTTTCTTCCATTTCATGTCTAAAACATGGATATGGGTGGGGGAAATAGTACCCATGAGAGGAGATATTGTAACATCAGTAACCTGAGATGTGAAATGTGTCAGCCCAAGAGAATACTTGGGTTCTAGAAAAAGCACCCCTAGAACACACCATTTTCTAGTGAGGATGTGTTTGTTCATTTTAAGTTCTTGGAACTACAGAGTTCCATCTCTGCAAAACTGTCTCTGTTTTTGAATTTTGTAAAGAACCTAGTATTATTTTGTACCAGTCTTTTAAAGGGCGTGTGTGTGTATATACAACCCAGCAATTTCAATTCTAGGTGGATACCTGTGGACATTCTGGCATAGGTGTACGGAAGACATGCACAAGAATGTTCATGGCAACGTTTTTTGTGATACCTAAAAAAAAGTGGAAAGAACCTGAATGTTATCAATATTAGTTTGAGTAAATGAATATTCATACACTCATTCAGTGAGTCGTATGCACAGTGAAAACAAATCAACCAGCCATATGTGTCAGCTGTGATGAATCTTAAAAGTATAATATTAAAAAAGGAAGCAAGTTAAGTTTGAAACCTCATGATATGTTCACAAATACCTAAAGTTCAAAAGCAGACAGTACTGAACAATATAACTCAAAAGACTGCTCAACATAAATGTAAAGATTTCCAAAGTATAGTAAATATTCAACCTTTTAGCTTGTTTGGTAGAACATGTTATCGGCTCTCTTTTCTTGAACATTAACTCATGATGTCATGAAATACATTTTCACAAAGTGCCATATATTACTATTGACCTATTTTGTATAAAGCCAAACTTAGGGACATAAACCTGGCCAAAGGCACAGGGAGTGAATTATCCAAGGTTACATATCTGGCACATTTCAGAACTGGGATTCAGACCTTGGTAATTTGAGGGCAGAGCCAATGCTCTTTTTTTAAAATTTTTTTAAAATTTTTATTAATTTGACAGAGATCACAAGTAGGCAGAGAGGCAGGCAGAGAGAGAGGAGGAAGAAGGCTCCTCGCTGAGCAGAGAGCCCGATGTGAGGCTCGATCCCAGGACCCTTGGATCATGACCCAAGTCAAAGGCAGAGGCTTTAACCCATTGAGCCACCCAGGCGCCCTGCAAATGCTCCTAATGCCACGATTATAGACGCTTTGTATGCATTGCCTTATCTAACTACATACATGATTTTAATGTAGTTCGGCCATATTACATCCTGCATTTTATGTAACATTGCATTCAGGAAAGTAGTCTGTGTCATTATTACCTTTTGAAATTATGCATATTAATGGTTATATAATCTTTTATCCTGCCTTGCCATACTTTGTTTAAATAACTTGTTTATTTCCAATGTCTCAATATAATATTGTTTCAGAAACATCCTCAAATATAGCCTTTGTTTTTAAAATCCATAAAAGTGGGACGCCTGGGTGGCTCAGTTGGTTAAGCGGCTGCCTTCGGCTCAGGTCATGGTCCCAGCATCCTGGGATCGAGTCCCACATCGGGGTCCTTGCTCGGCAGGGAGCCTGCTTCTCCCTCTGCCTCTGCCTGCCACTCTGTCTGCCTGTGCTTGCTCGCTCTCTCTCCCTCTCTCTCTGACAAATAAATAAATTTTAAAATCCATAAAAGTATGATCACAGTAAAAAATAGAAACATCACCTCAGAATATTCTAATTGCTCTTTAAAGAGTCTGTATCAATGACATTCTCCCTAGCTATTTATGTGAGAACAAGCATTTAGAAAATTTGACATATCATGATCATATATTACTGTTCTTATCTGTATACATTTAACAATGATTTTGGATTTTTATATTCTTACTAATAAATGGTTTTCCTTTCTTTTGATATCCTTGACTTTTTTCTATAGATATTTGTTTAGTGTTTTACAAGATCATTTTTTATAAAAAAAGGTAATTGATTATTTGTCATAAATATCTAAGTGTTTTGCTGTTATACATATAACACTTAATTTTATTTTGGACCTAAATTGTTTTTATATTATCTAAAAATCTATGTGGCTTTAAAAGAACTTTAATGTGTTTAGGAAACACTTCCCTCCACAAAATTCCATATACAGACATTTTTTCCCTTTACTTTATATTTTTTAAATGATAAGTTCAGCTATAATATGAGAATGTCACTTTTTCTATATGATTTCTTAAACTTTCAGCAGTTTGATGATTATTCTATTTAATTAATTTGGGTATTTTAAAATTTATGCTTATATATTTTAAATAAATGGTCATTTTCTGAGCTGTCATTCTTTTCCACTATTTCTCTATCCATTCATTTCTAAATAATTGACTCTTCTATTAATTTATCTATCAATACTATATTGTTTTTTAACATATTGGTAAAGCAAATCATAATTCTTCTTGTGGAAGATTCTAGATTTCTAGACTATTCACCACTACAAATTTAGTAGCATCATCAATTTCTTGGACCATTGCCATGACATTCTCATTGGTTTATTTATTTCCACACTGCCCTCCATTGTCAATTCTCCACCTAAAAGTCAGAGTGATCCTTAAATAAGTCAATTACATTTCTCAGTTGAAATATTCTAGGAGCTTTTACCTCATTTTAAAATTTAAACTATTCACTGGACTACACATTTCATGGGATCTAGCCACCCAACCCTGACCCTGTTTTTGGACCTAATTCTCCATTTCTCTCAGTTTACTCTAGTAACTCTGGCCTTCTTTGTATTCTAGTGACAAACTAAGTATACTTCTTTCCATACAAAATACAATTGAAATTTCAAATTATTTTCAGTGTTTCCATGTTTATGTCAAATAGTAATTTGAAGGATAATAAACCAGTCACTGCTAGCTCTTTCAGTACATTTTAATCAGAAAATACTTCACAAGGCACCTGTGTGGCTAAGTAATCAAGCGTCTGCCTTAGGCTCAGGTCATGATCCCAAGGTGCTGGGATTGAGCCCCACATCGAGCTCCCTGCTCGATGGGGAGCCTGCTTCTCCCTCCCACTCCCCCTGTTTGTGTTCCTTCTCTCACTGTCTCTCTCTCTCTCTCTCTGTCAAATAAATAGATAAAATCTTTAAGAAAATACTTTGCAAAATTTATAGATCTTACAATGATCTTGGCATTAATTAAAAATACTACTACTACTCTTTTCTAGTTACTAAATGCACCAAATATGAAACAAATTTATAAACAAATAGACAAAAAATGAGTTCCTGGATCAAAAACTGATCACAAAAATGCTTTGGGATTTTGGAATAACTGGATGCCCATTTTATAGTCAGGGACAGGAGAAGCTCAGAAATAAGCCTCAGCACAAGAGTTTTGGAGAAATTAGCTACATCACACTCCTCACCCTCAATTTCATTATGGAAAAACCTGTAACAAAAACACATACAATAATCATATCTTATCTGTGAATGGCACTGTGTGGATTAAGAGAAGTCATTAACTAGTCCAAACACTTAGAACATCATTTTTCTTATTAATCTTCAAAACAACTTAAAGATACAGAAAGAAGAAATTATTATCAGGCTTTGTTTGTGGGTGAAAAGTGTAACAAACAAATTTTCTATGCATCAGAAATCTTTATTGGGCATAAATTTTCCTAAGCAAAACATCAGCTTTTAAGAAATATTCTCTATTTTTAAAATTCTGATTAACTGAAATTCATTTGTAACTCAAGCCCTTATTCCACCAGAAAAAAGTAATTTGATCTAAGTGAATTGAGTTATTTTTTGTGTATCCAAAGATCCAGTCTCACAACATTCCCTTCCCTAGGGATCAAATATACTTTACTGGTAGGAGTGGATTGCAAAGAGGGCATTTGTCATCACTATCCATGTGGGCATTGACCTGGCATCCATGTTCCCATCAGTTCTCAATTCATGATGCCCAGGCAGATCAAAGCTGTAATCTTCGGCTTTAACTACATTGCCACTTCAGATCTTGCATTTTTTTTTCAATTGTTTTAATGGCCCAGTAGAGGACATGAGTAGTGATACATAACATCAAAAGCTAATACTTAACCTTTCTGGTGCTGGTGCCCCAGATGGAGTTGCAACTGGAGCAGCTGGAGGGGAACAATGGCCAACAGTGAAGGGACACACTTTCACTGCCATCAAGCCTGATGGGGTCCAGTGCAGCCTCATAGGAGAGGTCATCAAGCATTTTCAGCAAAAAGGATTTCACCTTATTGCTATGAAGTTAATTCAGGGCTCTGAAGACCTTCTCAAGGAACATATCATTGGCCTGAAGGACTTTGTATTCTTTGCTGGCCTGGTAAAACACATGCAATCAAGGCCTGTGGCTGCCATAGTCTAAGAGGGGCTGAATGTGGTGAAGACAGGCCAAGTGATGCTCAGGAACCCCAACCCTGCAGATTTGAAGCCTGAACCATCCATGGGGACTTTTGCATCCAGGTTGGCAGGAACATAATCAATACTAGCGATTTTGTGGAGTGCAGAGGAGATTGGCTTGTGGTTTGACCTGAAGAGCTGGTGGATTACTTGTAGTTGTGATCAGAACTAGATCTGTGAGTGACAAGAGAGCAGATAGCGCTTTGCCCACTCCATTCCCATTTTGTCCCATGGGCAGGGGTCCAGTATCTAGAGAATCCAGTTATTCTTGAGAACTTTCTTGTAATCTGGAGAGGACCTCTTGGAGTTGGGAGTACTCCCTGTAAAGTATTATGTGCTACCATCAGATTAAAATGTGTCATCCCAATGTAAAAATAAATAAATAAATAAATAAGCTAATACTTGATAAATTTGTTTTTTGAATTTTTACAAAGCATGTGCCATCGCTTGGACCAACTAATCCTTTTGTCTGGAGGGAAATAAATAAAAGGCAAGAAAAAATTACTGAAAATGAAAAACACATCAATATACAAACAGTCTCACTTTTAAATGAAACTCTAAAATCAAAGATGAAAACTCCTGCTTTCTAATTTGTAGTTTATTGCATTGAATAAACTAACTACACTGAAATATAGATGGCCAGAATGTTACCTGAACCATCGTCCTACTTGCCGTCTTTTAAATTTATCTATCTAATCTCAATCAAATATCATTTATCTACGCATATATGAATAACTAACAAGTGTATACATATAAGACTAACACATGTGAGTCAAAACCCAGCTAAAGAAGTAGAACATCACAAGTAGCTGTCAATACTCAAATGTTATTTAAATTCTTCTGTCTTTCCTTGAATATTGAATACGTTTCTTAATTTTGTGCTTATCACTCTTCTGCTTTTAAAAATAATCTCAGTATAAATGGATGTGTTTTTGAGCATAATACTGTTATATTTTGTATATGTTGAATTTTATATCAATAATATTATACTGGGGGTGCCTGGGTGTCTAGGTGGGTTAAGCCTCTGTCTTCGGCTCAGGTCATGATCTTAGGGTCCTGGGATAGAACCCCACATCCTGCTCTCTGCTCAGCAGGGAGCCTGCTTCCCCTCTCTCCCTGTCTGCCTCTCTGCCTATTTGTGATTTTTCTCTCTGTCAAAATAAATAAATAAAATTTTAAAAAATATATTATACTGAATGCATTATTAGCATTTGCTTTTTTTCACTCAACATTTTTTTTTTCTTTTAACATTTATCCATGATAAAGGACCCATCCTTGTCTCTTCCAGAAGGGAATCTCCTCCGATTTTTATCTTTTGGGTCGATTTCTCCACTTCCTTTGTAAATTCATCAAGAATTTCCTTTTGCACAGATCTATTTGGTCTTTTTAAATGCCTTAACTATTTCATTGGATGGATATTGTACAATTTTTAAAACTATTTCAAAGTGTTCTGCATGATGCTACTTTGAAACATTTTTGAGATGTGCTTTTTGTCTAAATGCAAAAAAATAATTTTCTTCATGGGCAGAGGTATTTTTGAGCAAAAATGACTGAATTGACTAGTACAGATCAATGATTCCAATATGAAATATAACCTACTCATCTTCCCTCTCTGATTTCATGCTCTGAGAGCAACCTTATCTGTTTCCTTCCTCAATAGATCTGACTATAGGGAGATATCAGTCCTGCTGTCATGAGTATTCCAACCTTTTTGTCAGTATTACTTTTCTCCTGTATCCAACAAATGGAACTTGTAGTTTATATGTCAGTCTCTTGTGAATCTCCTGATTTGGGGCTGGCATAAGTTTTCTCCAGAGATATCAAATCCATTTTCTGGAATGGCAAACCCTAGGATAAAAACCCTGGGTCTAATACAATTATGTTTCTGTAGAAATCCTTCCATCTCTCTTGTTACTTTGCCACACTATTTGTTAAAGATTTCCTTCCCTGAAAACTATAGAAACAGTGATGCTAGCTTTATGTACTCAATTTCATAATCAGGGAAAATGCATAATTAATTAAGAGGTATAAATGACCAAAACAAATAAATAAAAGTCTTCATGATGTAATACAACATTGCACTATTTTTATTCTTGTAAGATATCAGTTACAGTATGCATTAACAGACAATGAAATTTTCTCTTCTATTTTCTTTGTACTTTAAAAAAAATTTACTTCTTTTTTGTCCCTTATTTTCCTCTTTCATTTATTCTTACTTTATTAGCTTTCCTTGTTAATAATTGAGAAAACTTAATAAGGCTTAAGTTTGTGTTATGAATGGAAAGCAGTAGGAATTAATCATATGCTATTTTAAAATTAAAATGTATTGTGCTAATTCATCAGATAAAGAGTGGCAAAAATCTGTTGAACCTGAGAAATAATTAATGTCATTCAAAGATAATTGGTGGGAACCAAGATAATTTTTAATTAATAATTGACAGTTAAATAGAACCAGATAAAGTAAAAAAAAGAATGTTAGTTTGAACTCTGCAATAGGATTTTATTCAAAAAAAGCATATTTTGACTTCCAAAGCCTAAATTTGGTCAGATTTCTTTTTTTTTTACTTCCCAGTGAACAACAGTTGAATTTCCTTGTAGATTTAAGGAAAATAATTACATAAATATGATGCTAATTCGTGATGAATCTACTTTTCAAATTGTTTGTTTTACACTAATTATCTTGTGTTTGCCTAATGATTATATTTGGATGTTATTACAGTGGCCTTCCTTATTCTGATATTCATACAGTCTATTTATTATACATATTAATGTATCAAATAAATTGTGTCATTGCCATAGGCAAAATTATATGAACGATGGAAACCTCACAGGAGACTTTTTCAGGTCACATTAATATTGTTTAGTGTCTGTCTCATCTTCCATTTGTCTGTAGGTAAATATTAAATGTGTAACTTCAAAGGTGATTTCTCCCTTCACAGAATTATTTTCTCAACAATTATAAAATAAAATGTTACACAAATTCATATTTCTTCTTTTTGCTAACCTCTCCATATCTGCAGATTTCCCTTTGTGAAATAATACAGACAACATGTGGTTATTATTTATTATACCCAGACTAAATTTTTGGTGATTACTCAGGCATGTGTGTTCATTGAGTACTATAGTTATATATTCTTATATATGAAAAATTCATTTCTGTTTAATTGTTACTAGTGGCTCATTATGCCTTTTTATATTGTTATGTTCATTATTGCACATTCACTTAAACAGTTAATAAATCATATTCAGGTGATGTTTAAATTTGGAAACTTATTCTTACTTATCCTAAGATCTAATCACATAGTCCACAATGGTATTAACTGAAATGAAGTAAGCATACTAATTATAAGCTCAAGTATTTTTATTTTATTTTTTATTATGTTCAATTAGTTCAAGTTCAATAAACTCAAGTATTTAAGTATGTGTTCTCCAAGACTAATATTGTCAGATTCACTCTTGGTATACAATGTATATGTCAGACTCATCTCATACACAAGGTAATTTTAAAATTAAGAATGGTTAAAAAAAAAAAAAGAATGGTTAAGGGACACCTTAGTGGCTCTGACAGCATATGATTCTTGGTTTCTGCTCAGGTCATAATCTTGTGGTTTTGGGATCTAGCCCTGGGTCCCGCTCTGGGTTCAGCATGGAAACTGCTTAAGATTCTCTCTCCCTCTCTCTTCTGCTCACTCTTTCTATCTCAAATAAATAAATAAAATATTTAAATAAATGGTGAGGGTTAAGATAATTTTATGGCAATGAAATTTTTTAGTAAGCCTGAAACAAAACAGATAAAAGGAAATTGAATTTGTAGTTGGCTTATTTTATTTTTAAACAAGCAAGATATAGAAATTATATTGTTCATGGTCAATATTATTTACTTTCATGAGATCAAAAGCATACATAAGACAGCATAACAAAAGTAAGAGCATACCTTGCTAAAACGTAACTTTCATGACCTAGAATCTTTGATGATAAGTTTCTAAAATATTTGCTGAACAAATTTCTTATTTCCTGGGCCAGAAGATTTGCATAAGCACTGCTGTTCTTACCATTTTTTCTTCTACGAGGACCTCTGACAGGTTTATGCATGGAATATGAACTACTATCAGATTTAAATAAATTTAACCTAAAGATTCTTATTTGGGAAGGGAAAAATATGAACTTTCATCTGTGAACATTGTATGTCCAATGTACCAAAATATCAACTTATTAGCAAAACTGTCAATTTATGAGTGTTTGGATTGAAAAGAGGTTCAGAAATAGCTGTAAGCAACATTCTTAAGATATGCAACTCTTTAAAATAATAACTATAGTTACTCCTTACTGTTGAATGAATTTGATTATTTCTATGAAATTGACAGGATCACAAAGTTCAACTATAAAAGCTTAATGTACATGTAATCTGAAATTACCAAATCAGTCATTCTCTGAAGTCACATATGTATGAGTGCATGAATGTGTGTAATTATACATATACTTTAAAAAATATATAACACTACTTTTGTGGCACCAAATTAATATTCCACTTTTTTAGGTGTTCTGCAATTATATTTCTATTCAAATTTTATTAACTACAAATATTTTCCAAGTCATATATGGCATGATATTTAGAGCATGTTCAACATTGATTACAATTATGATTTAAAGATCATCTCATTTTTTAAAAAGTAGTCAATATGTTTAAAATGTAAATAAGTCTGGTAAAATATCAGCTATTACAGAGTCCTATGAATCACGATGTAAATCCTGTGTTTTCTCCTAAGAACAATGTGAAATGACAAACATGTTTTAAGAAGGGAAAATGTAGCATGATTAGATTGCATTGTTAAATAAGGAGTCTTTCTGGAATGAAAGATGGAATTGAAGAAGGCAATGGCTTTGGTTAGAAATGACACTGAATGGGGTTAGCCTGGGATCACTGGTGGGTGGAAAATTGGAAGACAAGAGAGGTAAAACTGACAGAGTTTTGTGACTAACTGTATATCGCTGGTGGAGGGAAAGGAAATGTTGAGGATGACGGAGGTTTTCTGGACTGAGTCACTGGGTAAATGATGGCACTGCTCAATGAGATAGGGAATATTAGAATGGGAAATCATTGTAGGGGAATATTATGCATTTTATTATATTATATTATTATGTATTATATATTATTATATTATATTATTATATTATGTACATTCAGCTTGGGGTCTCTAATATAAGGTTTAGTGGTGAATCTGCTACTCAAAAATTAATCAGAGCTGGAGTTAAAAAGTTGGAAATCATCTGCATATAGCTGAAAATAGAAATTGTTGGAGTGAATAAATTCCTTTAAAGGTGGTAGAGAGTGAGAAAAGAACATTATTGAAATTAGAGAATTCAGAACTTCAAACACTTGATTGCTATACAAAGAATGATGAATAAGCAAAATAGGTTGAAAATAAGTTGTCAAAGAAATAGAGGAAAACACTGAGATTATGGCGGTATAGAAATCAGAAAAAGACATCTCAAGAGGATTTTTTTAAAATCAAACCACACTGAATTGCACTAAAAGTTGTTTAAAAATTATTCTTGGGAACTTTTAGTGGAATAATTAGATATGAAGCCAGAGAGGTATGTTGAGAATATGTTGATGTGAGAAACTGGACACAATGAATAAACAGACAACTGAACAGTTCAAAAATTTAAACAGGGGAAGAAATAGAAAAGGCTGTAACTAGAGGAAAGTGTATTGAGAGTATGTGGGACAAAGGGATTTTTTTTTTAAAGATGGGTTTCACTTAAGTCTGTACAATACCTCATAGATTAGTAAGTAGGGAGAGTCGTGGGAACATAGAAGAAAGAGATAATGGAACTCAGGGAACTTTTCATGGAACAGTAGAAGGACTCAGTACTGAAAGAACAGGTACAAGGCTGGTCTTCACAATAGCAGAACACAAGTGAGGGACTCTTCTCATGACCTGTGTGAAATGATCTCAAATAGATAAAATAATTAAATGTCATCTGGGAATTTGTCAGTTCTCAAGCTTTATCTCAGATTTAGTAATTCAATCTTATTGGACATGGGGCCCTGCAATCTGTCTTAAAAGACTTCCATTGATTCTGCACACAATGAAGTTTGAAACACAATGGAATAGATCATTGAAGTGGCCACACAGAGATCTGGCAACATTCTGTTGCCAAAATTCAAAAAGGAATTCTCGGGACGCCTGGGTGGCTCAGTTGGTTAAGCGGCTGCCGTCAGCTCAGGTCATGATCCTGGCATCATGGGATCGAGTCCCACATCGGGCTCCTTTGCTCGGCGGGGAGCTTGCTTCTCCCTCTGCCTCTGCCTGCCACTCTGTCTGCCTGTGCTCGCTCACTCTCTCTTCCTCTCTCTCTGACAAATAAATAAATTTAGAAAAAAAAAAAAAGGAATTCTTAATTCTTTTTTTTTTTTTTTAAGAGAGAGAGGGAGGGAGAGAATCTTAAGCAGGTTCCACACTGGGTGTGGAACCCCACACGGGGCTCAGTTTCATGTTTCTGAGATCATGACCTGAGTTGAAATCAAGAGTGAGACCATAAATGGACTGAGCCACCCAGGCACCCCAAAGAGAATCTTAATTTGAAGGAAAGAAAAATTTTATCAAATTCTTTGCTTGACTACGTTATAAATAAAAACAGGATGACACTCTTGGAAAATGTTGTTACTATTATCTCAATACATGGCTCTAAAATAAATTTCTTTCTTTCTTTTATTGCTGCTAGAGTTCTCAGGAGATATTCCCCTATAAACAGCTGTAGACACATTTAATCGATCATCCATAATAACATACCACATGTGCAATAATGCAATGTGTCACATGTACACTTAAGACATGCATTTATGCACAAGCATTAAGTCTTTACTCAGGCTACTTGAGGGTAGGCATTGCCTATGAATAGTAACTTCAAAAATATGTATTTGTGCTTACACTACAATAGACTATAGAAGATATTTTATAAACTATTCATCTCAAGGAAAAAAACAAATACATTGATATATATTCTTTGTTTTCTGAGGATCTTTGCAGATGACATAAATTATAGTTCCTTTATAGTCTATAAACATTATTAATATGGGATATAGAATAAGGAAATCAGAATAAATATAAATACCATAAAAGAAATTCAAATGCTTAAAGATAATAACTTAATGAGGCACCTGGGTGGCTCAGTTGGTTGAGCTACTGACTTAGTTTCAGCTCAGGTTGTGATCTCATGGGTCGTGAGATCGAGTCCCACATGGGCTCCATGCTTAATAGGGAGTCTATTTGAAGATTCTCTCCCTCTGCCCCTTCCCCCACTCACACATGTGCTTTCTCTGTCAAATAAGTAAATAAATCTTTAAAAAACATAATAAAGGAAAAATATCTTGAAGTATAGAAAACAAAAGTACATCTTAGAGATTTAATGAAAATATAATTTTCGTGTCTTGGAATTTTCCTAAAAGAACACTAACTTCAGAATGAAACACAACAGAATCTGCTTACATAAATCTGACTTAGATATCATCCACAACTGCCAGTAACTTATTTTTTAAGTATTATATTTGTGGGGCATCTGGGTGGCCCAGTTTGTTGAGCACCAACTCAGTTTCAGCTCAGGTCATGATCTCATTGGTTGTGGGATCAAACACTGCTTCTGGCTCCCCACTCACGGGGAGTCTGCTTGAAGATTCTCTCCCTCTGCCCCTCACCCAGTCTCTCAAAAATAGAGTAAATAAATTTTTAAAAAATATACTTTTAAAAAAATGTATAATAGCTATCATGCCACTGGCAAATTATATAATGAAGCCAAACCTTAGCAATTTCTTGGACAATAGGCCAGGGATCTCTTGTGAATTTACCCAGGTTTTAAAAATGTCTTGTGAAATATTATCAGCCTCAAGTCTAGATACTCTAAATGATGTCTCAAAATGTCCCCACATAGAGCTCAAGGTAGAAAGAAGACCTGAAATAAACAAAAACTACTGAGTTAACCAGTAAAGTCTAAGGTTGCAGGAAGCATGATGATAACCCTTTTTTTCTATTTCTTTCTTTCTTTCTTTCTTTCTTTCTTTCTTTCTTTCTTTCTTTCCCTCTTTAGCAGGCTAATTGCCTTTCTTTCATGGTGTTGTGTCACAGACAAGACAATAAAGACTCATTTGTAGGAGATACGTTTTTCTCAAAGATTTTAACAAAACCAAAAATTAAGAATTAGAGAAAGCAGAGCTATATATTGTGTTTACAGAAAAAGAAGCTGTGGTTTTGACAAAGTTTTAGTATTTCTGGTTTGAAAAATAATTTAAAATTTGCTGTTCACAAATGAAATGAAAATTCCACTGTGCTGTTGAGATGTCTCAACTTTTTTATTTTGAAGTGGACCACTTTGATCCAGTTTAAGGAACCGTCTACTCTGGTTTTATTGTTTTTGATTCTCTATCATTGGGTTTTGTCCAGAGCTTGAGATCTGCCTAAAACATTTCTGGGCCTATATCCCGAGAGATCATAATTCAGATGTATTTGTGATTCTTAAAACCTCCCCAGAACTGCTTTGCCAACTAAACGTATTCTGAACCTTGTGTTATATATACAAAAGATGGACTTTTGACACAAAAAGAAAACTTTTCTTCAGGCGATGAGCATGAACACATTCTAAATGATTTGAAGGAAACTCTCTGTTAGAGCAGAAATAAGAGCAAATTATTGAAGCAAAGTTACTTACTTGTTTAGGTACAGTGCATTGACTATTTCAGGACACTAGGGGACTTCTAAGTAAATTACTATCATGGAAAATTCCATAGCCAGAGAATGCAGCTTTGCTAATTAAAATGGTCTCATAAATATAATGGACTAAAAAATTAAGACCCTATTGGTAAGTATTTTTTTTTTAATTTTATTTATTTATTTGTCAGAAAGAGAGAGAGTGAGAGTACAAGCACACAAGCAGGCAGAGTGGCAGGCAGAGGGGTAGGCAGAGTGGCAGGCAGAGGCAGAGAGAGAAACAGGCTCCCTGCCAAGCAAGGAGCCCGATTTGGGCTCGATCCCAGGACCCTGGGATCATGACCTGAGCCAAAGGCAGAGGCTTTAACCCACTGAGCCACCCAGGCACCCCTACATCTTTCTTTTTTTAAATATAGACATTTATAGCTATAAATTTCCCTCTGGGAATTCATCAGAAGTGTTAAAGAATGGTATAGGAAAAGTGTTCTATAGTGTTATGATTAAATCTCAGCCTTTCAGTGGGCCTCTTTCCAAAGGCTGTGACCTTCACAAGTTTATTTACTCTTTTTTTCCCCCCTCTTCCACAAGTAGTTCTCATTCTCTCTGTCTCTTTCTTTATTTCCTCTTCTCCAAATCTTAGGTGTTACAGGAAGGCTCGAACTGGGTAATTTTTACAACCTTGTGAGCCTGACTCCGTATTGTGTTCTTTCTATCAATTCTCACAGATTTGTTTTTGTTGTTGTTGTTTTGTTTTGTTTTTTATTTTATTTATTTTTTATTTTATTTGTTTTTTTTTTTTATTTTGTTTATTTATTTGTCAGAGAGAGAGAATGAGAGAGAGAGAACAAGCAGGGAGAGTGGCAGGAAGGGGCAGAGAGGGAAGAAGGCTTCCCACTGAGCAAGAGTGCAATGCAGTACTTGATCCCAGGATTCTGGGATCATGACCTGAGCCAAAGGCAGATGCTTAACCGACTGAGCCACCTAGGCACTCCCTCTCACAGATTTGCTTACGGCTCTCAGGAAACTGACTCCTGGCTGACTCCTTGTTTTAGTCTGCATGCCCTGAATCTCAGCTGATTTATGTCGGGCAGACAGAAAAACATCCAGAGAAGATGCTGTCCAATAATTTCGGAAAAGAGAATTTTGGAAAACAGGAAATATCAGCCTATCCAGCCAAATGTGATGGAAATAGAAAGAAAATCATGTTCAAGAGGCTTGATCACTGATGTGCACACATACACTCACACACACACAGAATGGTTTTGACACACAGAGTATAATCCTGGATAAACAGATGGTGTTATTATTATTTAGTTCAATTTACTAATAAGCCTAAATTTCTTTTATGTTATAGACTTGAAGAAATTACTTTCTCCCCTTTTGAATGTGTATGTACCTACAATACTCATTTATCTCTAATTTCAAACATAAAACCATTAAGAGAAAAATAATGTCTCAACAAAGCCAATTATATCAGGGATAGACCAATATCATGTTATAATGTAAAGTAAATGGGAACTATAGCTTTCCTTAAAAGAAAAAAAAAGTTAAGCTAAAATTCTTATGAAAGATTTATCTTTGCATTGAAAAGTGACTTTGTCCATTTTTTTCCCTAAAAGCAGCATCAGTTCAACTGAGAATACATTATAGAAAACTGCATAAGCACAGTCAGAATGCATTTTATAGAAATTCTATTAAAAGAACAACATCCAAAAATCACTAAATTATATTTTCCATTCAAGTTGGCACATTTCTAAACCTTTGAAGGTGCTCATAAATGTGATCTCACATATACATTTTTCAATGTCACAAATTAAAAAGTTAGTGGTAAAAGGAATTTTAGAAAATATCATGATCTATTGCAAGTCTTAATTTGTGCAGCCCTCATTTAACCTTTATGTTCATTCAATGACTGGGTTCAAACTCAAATAACAATGAAATCCCTCAGTCCCAGGGCATAAAAAGAAATAAAGTTCTGTAGCTATTTTCATAAGGATGCAGGGTAACAGGTAAGATAGGTTATAATTGACACTAATTGGTGCTCCTGATTGCTGTGGCATATCATCTTTATAATAATATGTGCAGGATAGCTCAGTACTTTTCAAAGTATTAAAAACATGTCTTGTATGAAATAAAACCACAGATGTCTACAACTGAATAACAAACATTTTAGCAGCAACTAGAGGTGACATTCTGAAAAATACATTATTGCTGTAGCAAAATATTCAGAGGTAATGTAGAAATGCTGTAGATTATATACAATATAATATATATATAAGTGTATTTTTCATTATAATACTCATTATGATAAACATAAATGTTAAAAACTATTCTCTCTGAAGTAAAAGTATTCAGTCATGACTACTCTCCATGATGTATATAGTCCCTGCAAATTTTCTTCTTATAGTGGTATTTAAACAACTTAAATATTACATATGATTTTAGTTCTTTTTTTTTCTCCTAATGTCTTCAACTAAGAAGCATTTTCCTGGTGCACTCTGTAACATTACCTAATTGCAATAAACATTTTTGGTGGCTGCACACCCTTAGATAAAGGGGATTCATCACCATATACAGAGAATGTTGGGAAATGTAACCTAGATCCAAATTCTACTATTATAAAAACACTACATTTAAGATTTTTGTGTATATCAGAGTTCCCAGTTAATAATTGTTTCCAAAATAAACAGAATTAAAATGTCTTGGATAGACACAGAACCATTTTAAAGTGCCTTGATGTACGGATATACATTGACATATATATATATGTTGATATATATATGCTTTATAAAAAGACAAATCCATGTACCACTCTCAAAATAAGATCATATGAATACTTATCAGCTTAAGTAGTTTTTTTTCTTCTAATTTTGATATCTGCTTTCTACTCTTGTGCCTAAGGAATTCCCAGTTCATTACCTTTTCTTTTTAATTAAAGTTACAGCGTTTGCACCCTCTTGCTATATACATGTTCCTTATTTAATAAAATCTAAGTCTGTAAACAAATGTAGTCTCCATTATTGATGTGTGTATTTTGGCGACTATTTTACATATGCAAGTTTTACATTTTTATAAAATTAAAATTTGTCCACCTTCTGGTTAATAATATCTTCCATTGTTTGAATAAAAATCTACCCGAAGTTATTCCATTTTTATTCATTTAGAATAATTTGGTATGCGTTGTAAGATAAGACTCTACTAGTATTATTTTTCCAAGTAGTTAACCAATTGTCTAACATTATTTATTATTATTATTTACTTGAGAGAGAGAGAGAAAGTGACAGAGAAAGAGAGAGAGAGCACGCAGGAGTGAGGGGACAGGGGGACAGGGAGAGGGAGATGAAGACTCCCTGTTAAGCAGGGAGCTCAACATGGGGCTCGGTCCCAGGGTCCTGGGATCCTGACACATGACCAGAGCTGAAGGCAGACACTTAACCCTCTGAGCCACCGAGGTGCCCCTGTCCCAACATTATTTAATATAAATTGCCTTCTTCCTTGATTCATGCTTTTACTTCTATGTTAAAATAAGCTAATGTGTGTTCACTGTTATTTCCTAGCTGTCAGCTCTGTCTTAGTGTTCTGTCTACCTAATTTTATGTCAACTTTTGTACTGCTAAAGTGAGGTCTGTGATGGCTAGTACCCTCTCATTGTCCTTCTATAGGAGAATTCTTTTTTCCTAGTCTTCTTTTTTTTTTTTTTAAGATTTTATTTATTTATTTGACAGAGAGAGACACAGTGAGAGAGGGAACATAAGCAGAGGGAGTGAGAGAGTGAGAAGCAGATTTCCCACCAAGCAGCGACCCTGATGTGGGGCTCGATGGGAGGATGCTGGGATCATGCCCTGAGTTGAAGGCAGAAGCTTAAGGACTGAGGCACCCAGGCGCCCCTTTTTTGCTAGTCTTGTCTGCTTATTTTTCCCAAGTTCCAGAGTAATTTGGTTGAAGTTCCCGGATTTCTTAATAGAAATGAATTAAATCTATTAATGAAAGGGTAGTAAAATTTGTAAAGAGTGGCAACCAATTAGGAAGCTAATCTGGGCCTATCACTGAAGGGATTAGCAGTCTTTTAAAACCACTTTGGTCAATATTCCTTCATCATTGTGCTCTAAGATTTTTTTTTAATTTAATTTTTTTAATTTTTTTTAAGATTTTAAAAATTTATTTATTTGTCAGAGAGAGAGAGCGAGAGAGCGAGCACAGGCAGGCAGAGAGGCAGGCAGAGACAGAGAGAGAAGCAGGCTCCCTGCCGAGCAAGGAGCCCGATGTGGGACTTGATCCCAGGACGCTGGGAACATGACCTGAGCCAAAGGCAGCCGCTTAACCGACTGAGCCACCCAGGCATCCTGTGCTCTAAGATTTTTAAGTATCACTGCTAAGACCTGTAAGTCAGCATTTTTTACTTATTAAATGCTACCGCTCAGTGTCTGAGGATAGTTAAATATGTAGGAATTACAGAATTGTACCAGTCATCTCATGATTTCACTAGTCAGGACCCTGGACCCCAGGATGTAGTACTGAATGTTGATGTCTGTCGACTAAAAGCCCTGCAAAATATCAATGAGCAAAATGCAAGGTTCACAGTTCTACACTCACTCTTCCTGTTGCAAGAATGTTACATATTTTCCCAGCAAGGTGGTAGTGGGAGAAAGGACTGTGAACATTGCAAGGCCAGGAAAGATTGCCTCATTTTCTATGGAAACATTGTTAGGAATGTCAATTTCTGAGCTAACTGGAGACTGGATGAGTATACTTCATTTCAAGGTCCTTCTCTACAAGTTAGGACTTGTATCCTACACAGTATTTCAGATCTTCAAAAGTAGCTTTGGTACTAGAAATGTTGTCTTCATAATATTTATGTACATTTTCCCATGAGAGATATTAGAGATCTGGGATGGATTAAAACAATTTCTCAGAAAAGAAACTTGATAAAAATCAGGGTCAAAAGTGGGATTTATTCCAGGGCTGCAAGGTTGGTTCAACATCAGCAAATCAATCAATGTGATACAACACATTAATAAAAGAAAGAACAAGAACCACATGATACTCTCAATAGATGCTGAAAAAGCATTTGACAAAATACAGCATCCCTTCCTGAGCAATACTCTTCAAAATGTAGGGATAGAGGGCACATACCTCAATATTATCAAAGCCACCTATGAAAAACCCACCACAAATATCATTCTCAATGGAGAAAAACTGAAAGCTTTTCCGTTAAGGTCAGGAACACGGCAGGGATGTCCATTATCACCACTGCTATTCAACATAGTACTAGAAGTCCTAGCCTCAGCCATCAGACAACAAAAAGAAATTAAAGGCATCCAAAGAAGAAGTCAAACTCTCACTCTTTGCAAATGATATGATACTCTATGTGGAAAACCCAAAAGACTCCACTCCAAAACTGCTAGAACTTGTACAGGATATAAAATCAATGCACAGAAATCAGTTGCACTTCTCTACACCCACAAGAAGACAGAAGAAAGAGAAATTAAGGAGTCAATCCCATTTACAATTGCACCCAAAACTATAAGATACCTAGGAATAAATCTAACCAAAGAGGCTAAAAATCTATACTCAGAAAACTATAAAGTACTCATGAAAGAAATTGAGGAAGACACAAAGAAATGGAAAAATGTTCCATGCTCCTGGATTGGAAGAACAAA
>PISX010012906.1:0-59687 GCA_004024625.1 Mellivora capensis
AGAGGGTATCATGCTTAGTGAAATAAGTCAATCAGAGAAAGACAACTATCATATGATCTCCCTGATATGAGGAAGTGGAGATGCAACATGGGGGGTTGGGGGGTAAAAAGAGAAGAAAAGAAACAAGATGGGATCGGGAGGGAGACAAACCATAAGTGACTCTTAATCTCACAAAACAAACTGAGGGTTGCTGGGGGGAGGGGGACCGGGAGAGGGGGGTGGGGTAATGGACATTGGGGAGGGTATGTGCTATGGTGAGTGCTGTGAAGTGTGTAAACCTGGCGATTCACAGACATGTACCCCTGGGGATAAAAATACATTATATGTTTGTAAAAAATAAAAAAATTAAAAAAAATTCAATTAGCCAAGGTATAGTACATCATTGGTTTTTTATATAATGTTCAGTGATTCATCAGTTCACTGTAACACCCAGTGCTCATCCCATCACGTGCCCATTTTTTAAAAACCTGACAAGGTGATGATGGGATGTTCTGTTCATCCCAGACACATTTCTCGTGTCGTTCCCTTGAGCCAAGGCGGCGCCAGAGGCCGGTGATAGCACATGGGTAATCTCAGTATAAGTGTTAATCATAGGTGAGCAAAGGACACTTAGGGAATCTGGAATCCGTGTGGGCTCTTATCTTGGAAGTGGGGAAGGAATCAGGGAGCTTTCTGGAGGATGTGATACTGAAAATCGTATCTTCAAGGCTGCGGGAGTTTGCTGGGGGAAAACTTTTATCTATAACTCACCTTCCCAAGGATGCATCTGACTTAAAAAAAAAAATTCGAAGGAGGAGAGAAGAAGGAGGAGGAGAAGAAAGAAATATTTTGTGCGAGGGGCCAAACAGATGTCAGTCTAATAAGAACCAGTCTTCCTGGAACAAAATCCTGATCTTGGCTCTTCTCTGGCTTCCACTTGTTGTAATTATTTAGTGACCTTTTTTTTTTTTTTTTAAATGAGATATAATGCACATACCACCAGATTCACTCTGTTAAGGTGCTTTTTAGTATATTCACAAAGTTGTGCAACAACTACCACTATCTAGTTTCAGAATACCTCCGTCACTTCAAAAGAAGACCCGTATCTGTGGGCAATCATTCTCGTGACCTCTTCTTTTGAGATCTCTGGTTATCACTTTGTAAAAGCTGATGGGTGACTTTTCTCGATGATACTGAGTGTCTCTTGGCATCACGGTTGCCACAGGAACAGTGGGAGACTGTTCCTGTCCACTGAGGCTTAGCATGTTCCTGGGTATCGGGTTATCCGGTGTTTGTCTGGAACCACAGGATGTGAATCCTGGTTCCTGACTTGCAAGAACTCCTGTGACCGTCGGGTGTTGGTCGGACTCTGCAGAGTCTGAGCCCGATTCAGGAGCTGCTTGCCGGTGGGCCTCTTTGGATGTCACCCACGAGAGGGTTCTAGTTCCAGAGAGCTTGCAGATGTCCTGGTCCCCAGGGCTGCCCCCAGACAAGTTCTGGGGCTCCTGGAAACTTGGCCGAGGGAGAAGCTTTGTGGCATTTCAAACGTGAGGAGGGTGGGGGAGAGATGATGCTGGTGTGGGAGCAGGCCTGGGGCTGTCATCTTCCTACCAGCCCGACTCCAAGGAGGCATGGCCCTACCATGTCTGCTGAGAACTGCAAAATGCTTTTTGTGCACCTTTGAATTCCCCAGGTGTTGGGAATCCCTCTCTAGTCTGATGGCGGCTGCAGCCTTCTTTTCATTCAGCTCATCTCCTGCAGTATCAAAGGCCTGATGCCATTTCTTCTAGAGAAGTGTAACAGCATTTCAGCCTTAACTAGGAAATGGGGAAAAGGGAAGGAAAAATTTTACTCCCCAGAGGGAGTAAATGCGTTGCCATTCATCAGTTTCCAGAACCTTCTGCTCAGAGCCTGTATCACATAGTCTGCCTGTGGTGAAGTAAACACCGTCATTCCTAGATGTAAATCCCTACCCCTGCCAAGACGTCTGTTGGTTTCTCTCCCAGGTCAGGAGTCTGTTCTCCGTGTGAGCCTTTGCTCTCAAGCTTCTCAGCTGCCTGTTGTTTCTGGTCCTGGAGTGGCCCGCTGCGGGCTCGGACACAATGTGTAGTCCCGCTGGGATTCTGCTCTGTCTGGGGTATTGCCCAATGGACTTGCTGCTGTCCTGAGGTTCCTCCCAGTGCTCCTTCCAAATGGGATTTTGCTCCCCAAATCCTAATCCTTTGTTTTAGCTGTGTTTTATTCCACAAGTGTCATGTTTTACTACTCTGAAACAAGGAAGCAACAAGGACAGATAAACCCAAGGAAAAGTGGGCTGGGGAGTTACTGCTGCACTCAACAGTGCGTTGCTCGTAACCAACAGCTTCCTGACTATTTTCCCGGTGGAGTCCCCTGGACTCCTGCTTAGTCACATCTCTCATGGTGGTGGGTGATGGCTTCAGGCCCCTGCTGCTGCTCCCGCTCCCAGGAAGGAGAGAGAGGCCAAAGATTCTGAATCAGAAGATGGTTAAACCAAAGCATCCTTCCCTTAAATGCGAGAGGCTTTGATTAAGGCACTGTTGTTTCTCTTTGGTAGTGAAAGGGCATGCCTGAGCTCCCGCACATGTGAACATCTCCCACGCTTCACTCTTTTTTTCTTTTTTTAATTTTATTTATTTATTTGAGAGAGAGAGATCATAAGTAGGCAGAAAGGCAGGCAGAGAGAAGCGGGGGAAGGCAGGTTCCCTGCTGAGCAGAGAGCCCAGCGCAGGGCTCGATCCCGGGACCCTGAGACCATGACCTGAGCTGAAGGCAGAAGCTTAACCCACTGAGCCACTCAGGCGCCCTCACACTTCACTTTTGCCTCTGGCTTCCTCACTCCCTAGGATATAGGGATCCCAGGTTCCTTCCTAAGGCCTTGTTGAGTGTAGTAAAATATGTACACATGGTTCTTGTTTTGCTCCACTAATTTCAAAAGTTTTGGGAGGAGTAACTGGGACAGTAGCTTTGAGGCATCTATAAAGTAGATTTTCCTAAGCAAACTAGCAACATTGGCAAGATTGTGAAGGAAATGGATAACCCTTTTAGTTCAGGTCCTTTGCTCATGACCAATGCCTCTCTGAGCATGATTTTTTTTTTAAATTTATTTATTTGTCAGAGAGAGAGGGAGAGAGAGCGAGCACAGGCAGACAGAGTGGCAGGCAGAGGCAGAGGGAGAAGCAGGCTCCCTGCCGAGCAAGGAGCCCGATGTGGGACTCGATCCCAGGATGCTGGGATCATGACCTGAGCCGAAGGCAGCTGCTTAACCGACTGAGCCACCCAGGCGTCCCTCTGAGCATGATCTTAAATATGGTCTCCTACTTTATATATATCAACTACACAGAATTTATTATGTGGCTGTACTGTGTTACTTAACTGATTAGTTTTTCCTCTCTTGTGGTTGTTTTCCTGTTTTGTTATATTTTGTGTGTGTATGTGTATTGGCTATCATAAGAAATGCTATAGTGAACATCCTTGTACCTACATCTCTACAGATAATTATTCCTTGTTATAAATTCTGGAAAATAATTTTTGTATCAAAGGTATAGCTACACATTGTTATTTTTCAGTACATTGTGCCAGATTGTCTTCCAAAAAGTTCACACCAATATTCTCTCTCACTAATCATTTCACGAAGGTCTTCATTTCTTCACATCTTTGCCAATGCCGGACATTAGCAACGAATGATGTGACTTTAACCATCTTGATTTTAAATGGATGTTTGTGTCCCTCTGAATAACTGTGGCTTCTTAAGATGTAGGCTTCTTAGCTGAACTTGGGATTGAGTAGGCAAGAGGGTAGGAAACAAGCAGTAACGTTACTTTCCAAGATGCGAGGTAGTCATTTTCGTCTCCCCTGTATGGAGTCGAAGGAACTAGTAATTAGTTGGCTACAGGGAGAAGAACAGGCTGTGAGAGCATTTTCATTTATGTGAAAATTCTTCCATGTACTTTTATCACTGATTCCGTTCTGAGCCTTCAAGTTTTAAAGGCATCTCCAGGCCAGAGTTTGTGTGTAAAGGGGCGTTCAGAGACTTGCCCCTCGGGCATGCCCGCCAAAGCTAAACCCTTGCTTCTTTGACACTCCTTTTCTAGCTAAGGGTCCTCCAGATGCATTTTCGGATTCCGTCCAAGAGGATTCCGATCCTGGGGGACAAGCCACGGGGCCGCTCCCCAGACCGCAGCCAAGAAATCCAGGAGAGTGTGTGTATGTGTGTGTGTGGGAGGGCTTGGCTCAGGGTCACACTGAGGGTTAGGTGCAGGCTCCGAAGGACTGGCTTGTGCTCCAGGGAGAATGGAGTCTGTAGAAAGGCAAGGTCTATTCATGTATTAGCCAACATGTATTAGGACTTAATTAGCTTCATTTTACAAAAGTGGTTTAGAAAGGTTAAGGAACAGACCTGAGTACATCTAATAAGTAGCAGAGTCAGTTCTCAAGGGTCTGTTTGACTTTCAAGCCCAGGCTATTAGATGGAAAGAGTATATATAGAACATCAGGGCCCTGGGACCAGGTCAGCATGTCCTGCTCGGTTTTGCTACTTTCTGGCAAGGAATTGTTTAGGCTGTGGATAAAGTTAAATAGTTCGGTATATACAATGGGACGAGGGAAAATTTCCCCCTCAATTAGTTAGGCTTGTTAATAAGGTTGCTCAGTTGCTCAGAACGTTTTTCCTTCCCAAGCAAACATGTTATGACCTTGGTAGGCCCCATGGAATCCACCACGTGGAGAAGCTATTCTAATGAGCTTACCATGTTTACGCAGCCAAGATTCTAGAATAGGTTAGAAAAGGGACAGGTTGTGAGCATTAAGAGGTAGCAGGGCATTAAAAGTCAAAATGACGTCACTAATCTCGGGGATAGATGCTAGGTGCTTCTGGACTTCATGAAGAGAATGAGTATCTTTGATATTGTCTATGGACAAGATGGAATTATTGATCGGCTGATGGTATAGTGCGACTATAACGGGAGACACGGTGTGGCCAGTGGCTAAGGGTGTGGTCCTGGAGCTACATGCCTGGTTTCCAAGTGTGGCTTTCCCACCACTTAACCTGCGTGATTTTAGTGTGGTTACTTACCCACTCTGTGCTTCAGCTACTTCCGCTGTAAAATGGGAAGAATAATAGCATCTAGCTCGTGGGGTTATTGTGTGGAATAAGATGAAAATAATTAGTAATGAAGGGTTTAGAACAGTGGCTGGCATGTGCCAGATGACACGCAGGAGTCATTGGGATTAGCACTCATTATAACAATCATTGTTATTAGGTTGTTGAATGACTGGACACAAAGCAGGCTGATTAATGACTGTGGTGACTCATGCAGAGTGATCGGTATCTAGAAACTCCGTCTTTTCCCTACCATTGCTACCTAGCCACATTTTTGCCCTGTGGTACTGGTACTGCCTGTTTCTACTGAAAAATCTGTTTATTCCCACTCACTGTTTTCTGAAGCGCCCGGGGCAGATGGGCAGGCTGGAAGATGATTATTGTGACAAAGGTCTATGTCCACATTTTACAACCCCCCGCCCCTTGGAATACAGAATCTTGATAAGCTAAAATGATGGATCCCGTTCTAGGAATGCATGCTGGATCCTGCAGGGTCGAAATCATCTCTTAAGTTTTTGCTGGATTGAGATTGATTTTATTTCCTATGCTTTAGATTTTAAGAATCCTTTGTTAACTATTATCCAAAAGTCCATGATTTTCTATCAAGAGCTGTGTTTTTTTTTTTTTTTAAAGATTTTATTTATTTATTTGAGGCGGGGAGAGAGACAGGGAGCACAGAGGGAGAGGGAGAGGGGGAAGCAGGCTCCCCGCTGAGCAGAGAGCCCGATGCGGGGCTCGACGCCAGGACCCTGGGATCATGACCTGAGCCGAAAGCGGACGCTTAACTGACAGTCACCCAGGTGCCCTGTTATCAGTTGTTTGAGTTTTTATTGGTTTTGTTTCTTATGTCTTTGTTGTCATCGTTTTTAATTATGTTTCCCTTCTTGACATTTTTTATTCTGATGTTTTTCACTGGCTTGAATGTTTTTCAAAATCTTTTTCAGAAAAGAAATGTCAAGGGTTGCCTGGGTGGCTCAGTTGGTCGAGCTTCCAGCTCGTGATCTTGATCTCACAGCTCTCAGTCTGAGCCCCACGTTGGGCTCTGTGCTGGGTATGGAATCTGCTAAAAAAATTAAAAAAAAAAAAAAAAAAGAAATGTCAATAGTATAATTTCTGAGATCCTTCATGTTCTAAAATGTCATACCTTGACTTAAATATAGTACTGTGTCTTGCTCCGTTTTCCTTAGAACTCTGTAAATATTCCATTAGTATTTGTTGTCTCAGACAAGAAGTCCTAGGTCAGATTGGTTTTCTTTTCTTCAAGATTATAATTCCTTTCTTTCTCGTTTCATAGATTTTTCTTTTATTCCATGAAACTCAGATGACTTTCATTTTTCAACATTAATGCATGTCACCTCAAAAGGTGCTTTGGATGTGAATACATAAGCAGAGGAAATTTTTCCTTTGATATTAGTTTTTAATTAAGATTTATTTATTTATCTGAGAGAGAGAGAGAGAGGGAGGGAGAGAAAAAGAGAGTGAGCACAAGTGGGAGGGGCAGAGGGAGAGAGAATCTCAAGCAGACTCTGTGCTGAGCAGGGAGCCTGACTTGGGACTTCAGTCCCGTGACCCTGAGATCATGACCTGAGCTGAAACCAAGGATCAGATACTTAAATGACTGAGCCACCCGGGTGCCCCCTGCAATTTCTCTTAAGTGAATATCCCATATTTTGGATCTGTCCTTATGTTGTCCTATAGCTTCTGTCTCATGTGATTTCCTCTTCTATGTGTTTTTGGCAAATTCTTCAAGTTGGAATTTGCAAATTTATTTTCCAGCAGTGACCAACCTATTATTCAAAGCCTCTATTGGGTTTTTATTTTTGGCATCACATTTTGTTTTTTCACTTTTGAAAAAGATTTTATTTATTTGAGAGAGATTGAGAGAGAGAGAGAGAGAGAGAGAGAGAGAGCATGAGAGGGGAAAGGATCAGAGAGAGAAGCAGACTCCCCACTGAGCAGGCAGCCTGATATGAGACTCGATCCCAGGACTCCAGGATCATGACCTGAGCTGAAGGCAGTTGCTTAACCAACTGAGCCACCCAAGCGCCCCCCACAGTTTATTTTTAATTTCCAAGTTCTCATTGTGTTTTTCAGAAGTTCCCCTTTTCTCATTGATTGCAGTATCCTCTTTTCTTTTTTTGAAGATTTTATTTTTAAGTAATCTTTACACCCAATGTAGGGCTTGAACTCACAAACCTGAGATCAAGTGTTGCACGTTCTACCAACTGAGCCAACCAAGCACCTCGATTACAGTATCCTCTTAATTTCATTTGGACTTCTGCATCCCTTCATATGTCAAGAGTGTTTTGATCATCTATTACTTCATAATGGCACTCCCCGCCCCCTGCCCCACCCCCCACCCCATTTAATGGCTTGTAACAACAATTTATTATTACTCACAATTCCATGGCTAGGTGGTTCTCTCACTCATGGAAACATTCAGCTGGTGGCTGGGCTGGGCTGGGCTGGTAGGTAAAAGAAGGCCTCTTTCACATTCTAGGGCCTTGATGCTGACTGTCAGTTAGGACACCTTAGTTTTCCAGGGGGCCTCTCTCTTGACGTGATGTCTTATCTTTAGGGTGTCCCCTGAGTGACTTCTCTCCCAGGGATGATAGCTTGGATTTCCTTACAGCATGGCCACCGTATGCTAACACAGGGAGAGACGAAGCTGCCAGTTGTCTCCCAGATCAGGTTCACAAGAGGCACAGCGTTAACTTCTGCTGCATTCTGTTGTCCAAAGCAAGCCTCTAGACCAGCCCACGGGGAGGGGGAATGGATTCCGCTCTTGAATCCCCAAGAAATGGCCAACCATCTTTAGAGATGATCTCCCAGATTTTTCCCAAAGTTTGCCTCATTAGAGATGTATGTTGATCAGAACTGGTAGCTTGTGTGGGCTCTTTCAGCAGTTACATTAATTACTGCCTCCTAAACAATGACCAGTGAGTGATGAGTTCATTGGTCCAAGACCCAAATGAAAACAAAAAGGAGAGTATAGTGAATTTTGATGAAGTCACAAACAAACTTAAGAGGGTTCTGATATTTTCTTCCTTCTTTTGTGAAATTATGGTGTTAGTAGGTTTTAGAAAACAAAACAAAACAAAATGCTCTTCATCTGGCAGAATAGAATATTGGCCACTTTATCGTGGTCCTTCCAAAATTACCAGCCTTTAAAATCCCAGAGCCGGGTAACAAACCAGGTTTTCCTCAGTCTTGCTATTTCCCTGTTCTTTGCTCCCCTGCCCTCAGCCCCCCACCATGGTTCTTGCAAGTGTCCTGGGAATAGTCCCATTTCACTTAAGGTTTTTGTTTTGTTTTGTTTTGTTTTGTTTGCTGAAATTGATGTGTGTATGGCTCTGATGGTATTCCTACAGGTTTTATTTTGTTCTCTAAGTCATTGCTGGGGGGAAAATCCGCTAACTGGCAGAGAGGTTTCTTCTCCGGTCTCTGAATTACTATGCGGTTTTTACTGCTGTACCTGATACTTTTGGCTGTCTGTAGTCTAGGAGAAAAGTCTGCCAAGGGGCATGTATTTTTCTTCTCGAAGCTTGTCTTAAGTTCTTGTAATCTTGATAAAATTAGTGAGACCCTTCTGTATTTTCCTCTTATTACCTGACTTACCCTGTGGTCATGAGCTAGGAAGCATTTTTCACTCTGGTTTAAATTGTTTTATATTTGGAGTTCTACTTCAGGCTTTTGCTTTTTTTTGTTTGTTTGTTTGTTTTAAATTTATTTATTTATCAGAGAGAGGGAGAGAGAGCAAGCGAGCACAGGCAGACAGAGTGGCAGGCAGAGGCAGAGGGAGAAGCAGGCTCCCCGCTAAGCAAGGAGCCCGATATGGGACTCGATCCCAGGACGCCGGGATCATGACCTGAGCCGAAGGCAGCTGCTTAACCAAGTGAGCCACCCAGGCGTCCCAACTTCAGGCTTTTTTTCTTTCTTTTTTTTTAAAGAGAGGGGCAGAGGGGGAGAGAGAGAAAATCTTAAGCAGTCTCCATGCCCAGCAAGGAGCCTGACAAGGGGCTTGATCTCATGACCTTGAGATCATGACCTGAGCCAAAACCAAGAGTCGGACCCTTAACAGACTAAGCCTCCCAGGGGCCCCATCCTTCAGGTATTTTCAGGTATGAGGTAGAGGTAGAGGCCACCCTTTTTTTGTAGTGATTGAATTTTTTTCAGCATGCTTCTCTGGGGCTCTTTTTGTTGGGTGTCAGAGAGTTGGTGTTATTTGTTGGTTTTTGTAAATTCCCAAAACAACATTGACAAGGCTTTATTGAGCACCTTTTAGTACTGGTGGCATAAAGAAAGGAAAAGAACCTTTTGAGGAATGAAATAAAACTCATGATGCCCTTGCAAACAAATGCATCCATTTTTGCAAGGGTAGATTGAGAATCTGAGAAATGGCTCTTCCAATGCCCCCGTGCCCCTGTGTTTCCCTTTTTTTTGTTTTTTTCTCTCTCTTCTTATGTCTGGGTCTCAAGACATAGATGAGTGTGAGGTTTCCGGCCTGTGCAGGCAAGGAGGACGGTGTGTGAACACTTACGGAAGTTTCAAATGCTACTGTATGGATGGATACTTGCCAGAGAATGGGCCCGAGCCTTTCCACCCGGTCAGAGACACCACATCATGCACAGGTGGGTGTCTGCCAAAGAAGGGAGCTTTCTGAAAGTGCGATTCTGCTCTCAGATGACTTTCTTCTGCTCGGAGCCTGTGTCCATGGGGATATGAGTGGAGATTATCTGTTCCTTTGCACATCTGTACAACCTATTAAATAAAGTCAATATTACAGGGTAAAATGGGCTGGCTATCTTAGATTAAAAAAAAAAGAAAAGCTACAATTGGTAAACTTCCGGGAGTTTTAGCAGTTAGTAGATATTCTCCCACGAAACATGATTTTATATAGTAAACATAGCTGCCCTCTTAAGGACTAGCAATAGAAAAATGACTCTGAAAATTACAAAGCCATATATAACTGAAGGTGTTTTGCAATTCAAATGTTTTACTCCACTGGGCGAGGCTTCTCTTTAACTAGTGTGAATTAGTGAGGGTTGACTGCCAAATCCCATCAGCTTTGTGTCTGTGTAGATGCTGTTACTGATGGAAGGCCAGAAGATTGAATAGAGACAGTCACTGGAAACATGCCCAGAAGTCAAAATGGAAATGAACCAGTCTAAGTAAAATATCGCTCAGATGTGTGTGTGTGTGTGTGTGTGTGTGTGTGTGGAGGGAAAGGGGACGATGGGGTAGAGGTGGAGAGAGATGATGAGTTTTGTAAATTCATATTCACATAGTAATGAATTTGACGTTAATTTATTTTCAGAAATAGACTGTGGCCTCCCTCCTGAGGTCCCAGATGGCCTTATCGTCGGAAATTACACTTCTAGGCTTGGCAGCAAGGTGCGTTATGCTTGCAAAGAAGGATTTTTCAGTGACCTGGAAGATACAGTTTCAAGCTGCACAGCTTTGGGCACGTGGGAGTCCCCAAAGTTACGTTGCCAAGGTGAGTTTTCAAGAGGTCCAGGATCCCAGCTTCTGTCGTTTTGAGATTGTTTTCGTATTTCTCTCTGAATTTCTCTTTAGGGTGGTGAATGAATTAAATAGATCCAGTAAGTTCCTGTTGTCTCTAAGAGGCATTCTGGTTGATTCTCTTGGTATTTTCAGGAATAGTTATTGGCAAATCATGATAATTCCATCTTTTATTTTTCTACGTTTGTAAGTTCGGTTTCTTGTGATCAACCCACTTGGTTAGTACTTTCAGAACAAAAAGTTAAATAGCAGTGTTGACTTTGAGTGTCCTTATTCATGACTTTCCTGGCAGTGGTTTTAGTTTTTCATTTTGCGTTCGTGGTCTTGGCTCTTTGACGTGGATTTCTTTTTTTTTTTTTTTTTTAAGATTTTATTTATTTATTTGAGAGAGAGGCAGTGAGAGAGCATGAGCAAGGAGAAGGTCAGAGGGAGAAGCAGACTCCCCGTGGAGCTGGGAGCCCGATGCGGGACTCGATCCCGGAACTCTGGGATCATGACCTGAGCCGAAGGCAGTCGTCCAACCAACTGAGCCACCCAGGCGTCCCATTGACGTGGATTTCTACTTATATTCTTATATACACTGACCCAGCGCCATGTGCCAGGTGCTGTTCTAAGTACTTTATATCAATTGACTCAATCAATCCTTATAGGATCCCTAAGAGTATGCACTATTATTATCCCATTTTACAGATGAGGAAAGTGAGGCATGGAGAAATGAAGTAATCTGTTCAAGGTCATATAGCTAGTGATGGAGCTAAACTTGAATGCAGAAATTCTGGTTTCAGAAGCTGTATTCTTTTTTTTTTTTTTAAAAGATTTTATTTATTTATTTGAGAGAGAGAAAGAGAAGGCTCATGTGTATGCATTGAGGGGAGAGGGGCAGAGCGAGAGGGAGAGAGAATCTCAAACAGACTTCGAGCTGAGCTCAGAGCCTGACACGGCGCTTGATCCTAGGACACTGAGATTATGATCTGAGCCAAAACCAACAGTCCAATGCTCAACTGACTGAGCCACTCAGGTGCCCCTGGCATGACATAATCTTAAAGAACCCTCTATCTAGTCTCACTCTACTGGGGTTTAAAAAAATCAGAAATAAGTTACGTTTATTACATCTTTTAGATGTGTTCAAGTGATCATACATGTTTCTGCTTTAACCAAGTCATATGGTAAGGTTATATTTTTAGATTTCCTGATAATTATCTTACATACTAATATCTGGAATGGAGCCTTCTTTCTGGGTCTTTGGTTTTTTTTCTTTTTATCTGGATTATATTTGCTAAACTTTATTTAGAAATTTTACATTAATATTCAGAAGTGAGGTTGGTTTATTTTCTTTTTTCTATGCCATCGTTGTTGGGTTTAGCATCAGTATTATTCTAAATTTTAAAATAAGAATGTGAAAAAATTTCTTTCTTCCTTCTCTGGACTACTATAAATAGAATTTTTAAAGGCGTGGGAGATTTCACTTGCAAATTATCTGGATGTGGCTTTTTTAGAGAGGTAGTCCTTGGGCTATTTTAAAAAACCCTATACTTACAGGTCTAAGTTTCCTATCCTTTTTGGGGTCCACTTTGGTAATTTACATATTCCTAGGAAATCATTGATTCCATTCTATCCAGATTTTCAAACTTATTTGTGGAGAGAAGTAGAAAGCACTCATATTTATAATTTTCTGGAGTTATAGTTGTTTATTAGTGAAATATTGGAAACAATCCCAAATGTCTGTCAATGGGAGAGCAATTAAATAAATCACGGCATGTACATGAAATGGAATATTATGTAGCCAATAAAAATTACATTGGAAAATAATCTTTATTGACATAGGCTAGGCTTAACAGGGTATTACTGAGTTATCAGTTATATGAATAACATCACATTAATTTTGAAAAAGCTCATATGCACATATATGCTTATGAAAGTTTAGAAGGCGATACATCAAAATATTAACAGTGGTAACTTCCACTGGGGGGGACCCAGGATGATTTTCATATATGATATTCTTTCTTTATTGAAAGAATTTTAAATGCCTTAGACAAAGTAACAAAGCTGTTTTCCATTTTGGAAAAAAGGAAACAGTTTTCATTGAATTTACTGCATAGCTAGGACCTCCCAGTGATGTGTTTGGCTAAGTTAATTCTTGTGCTGTTCTGGTTTGCGATTCAGGCTCTAAACACATTTTTAATAGTTAATTGTCATCTTGGGGGTTAAGAAATTCTGGAAATACATTTTAGTTCTCACAATATCTTTCAGTGGATCAATTAAAATGCAGAACTTGGATTAAAGTGTGCCTTAATGCATATCAAAGAACTCCCTAAGGATTTATATAGGAAAACCCAGGTGAAAGAGTTTGTGTGACTTTGAGAACTAGTAGTCATCTGGATTATTGGACTGAGAATGGGGAAAGTTAATTTGGAGGAGAGTACTTGTTACATTCCCCAAAGAACTGCTATTTGGAAGATCTTCACTTCTTTTTTCCCTCCTCTAATAACGGCTCCGTCTGCCTGCTGACGCCCTCCTTCTCCTCCCCCGTGTCACCACATGGCCACCAGCTTCTCAAGGCTACATCTGCCCCTCTGAGCAACCCTTCTTACTTACCCTTCATCATCCCTGGGACTTCAGAAGCCCGGCCGCGGGCCAGCCGGCACCGCATGTACAGCTCTGAGGTATAAAGCCATCAGAATTGGGAATTCCACTGACAGCTCTAACATACCGTGAACTTGCTGTTGCTGGGGAACAGGTACTTGGTAAGGGAGCAGCTGTGTGTCACGGACCCAGCTTTTGTGTCCGATTTCACAGACTTCCCCATCAGAGAAGGCACAGTTGGTGGACCCTGTTGTTTGCCTTCTCTGTGTCCCTGGAGGCTGTGCCACCATGGCCAGGAGTCCTTGGCATGGGTCCCCCTCCGAGCGAGCCTCAGAAGCGAGTGCTGGAAGCGAGGAGGAGAGCTCCTACTGCCCAGGGCTTCTGTGGCTCCCTCTTCTGATTTAGGGAGGGATTTATGGAAACATCAGTCTCCCAAGTCCATCAGCTCTCTAGAGAAGACTGTGTCAATCTCTGGTTTGTGCTTCCTATTATTTTACTAGGACTTTTTCAATTTTCAGAAAAGATGCAAGTTTGTATGTGGGAGCCTACAGAAATTAAATTTTTAAAAATTCAGCCAAGCCAGAAGCAAAGTGAAGGAATCTCTTCAACTTGTTGTCATCGACAATCAATCCAGAGCCCAGGTCTGATGCTAGATATGCTGTAGCCCTCGTGACTAAGCCCATCGGGGGTCTGGGAGAAGAGCAAACAGGCCCATCATGAACTATGATGTAATGGTGAACTCCTACGTATTATGTGAGAAGAATGAATAACTGCTAAGAGTTCTCATGGGAAGGAGGATGGTCCTGGAGAAGAGGTGATGTGTGTTCTTCCCTTTGTGTAGTTTGTTTGCCATGTAAGAGTGTGGTGAGGACTGGTTTATAGTGGAGGTACACTAGTTGGAGGGTTCTGGGGAAAAAAAAATCTGTCTTCTAAGGCAAAATCCAAACTCCTAAGCATGGCCTCTGAAGCCAGCAGGGTTTTTGGCCTTTTTGGCTTCTCTGCAGGTTACATTTGCCATCATTCTCTCCCAACCAACAGGCGAAGCTTTTATCAACCTCAGGGCTTTTGCACATGCTTCTTCTGTTACTTATAATACTGGCCAACCACCTCAAACTTTTTTTTCTTATTGTGGTAAAATACACGTGATAAAAAATTGACCATTTTCACCATTGATAAGTATACAATTCAGTGACATTAAGTACATTCACAGCGTTGCCCAACCATCACTGTTACCTATCTCCGGAATGTTTTCATCACTCCAAACAGAAACTCTGTACCCATTAAACAATAACTCCTCCCTCCTATATCTCCCAGCCCTAGGTAACCTCTGTTCTACTTTCCGTCACCTTAAACTTGTGTTCTAGGTACATCATATATGTGGACTCGCACGATATTTGTCTTTTTATGTTTGGCTTATTTCGCTTCGCGTAATGTCTTCAGGGTTCATCCATGTTGTAGCAGGTGTCAGACCTTCATTCTTATTTAAGGCTGAGTAATATTCCGTTCTGTGTATACAGCACATTTTCCTTACTCAGTTGTTTGTTGACGGAGTCTCCCTGTTCTTGGCGTAGCAAGGGCCTTTTATCTTTCAAGTTTCAGCTTCGGTGTCACCTCTGACAGTGTTCTCTCTCATAGTCCCCAGTATGCAAGCACATTATTTATGACCATTTTTGTGGTTTGTGTCACTCCTACTGGACTGTGAATCTAAGAGCCCCGTGACCATGGAGTCTTGTGCAGCACGATCTCTCCAGCACCTGGCACAGGGCCCAGCACACCTAAGAGCACACCCAAGTGCCGTGGAAGCACCCCGAATCCTCTTCAAAAGATGGCACAGACCATGGCGGGCATAGAGTCGGCTCCCGGACTGCCGTCCGGCCTCTCCAGGGCTGAGCCTTGCTGAAACCCGGGCCTCCTCTTTAGTTTCAGTTCTCAAGCTTCATGTCTTTTCCTGATGCCACGTCTTCTTACTTTGTCTTTCACATCTTCACGTGTGCTTCTCACTTGGTGTGACATCTCAGTGCAAGCCAGGCCTTGGACTGACTCCTGGTTTTCCCCATATCCACGCAAGTGGCCCTCCAAAGAGAGTTGGTCCAGCACCGTGGGCTGCTGACAGAGGCAGAGTTTCTTCTTTGAGTTGGTGAATGAGGATGGGACGTGGTTTCTAAAATCTATGAATAGCAGAGCCTGGTTTCTCCAAAGGTGGCCAGCACTTTAAGGTGGACAAGGTTTTATGTAAACATTGTCTCATCTGATCTCTAGAAATGCTTTCTGAGGTGGTTAATTGGTTATTTCTCATTTCACATGTATTCTATTTACAACGCATAGAGGGTGTTCTTTCCCATTCTCACCAGAGAGAAAGTGACTTACCTTGTGTCACTAGCTTATGTATCAAGATGAGAACCCAAAGCACTTTCTAGAAGGCAGAGTCCATTTTAGAAGCAACCCTTGTGAGTGCTGGAGGTGGGAGGTGACAAGGAAAGGCTGGAGGGTCTGGGAGTCCACGGTGTGGGCCGGGACCTGCCCTGAAGAATACGTATTATTGTGGAGTCAACTCTTCATCTTTTGAGGTTCTTGTAGTAGAGCCCCATCTCATCTCTGCCAAGTTGAGAGTATTTGACAAAGTTTTTATGTAAATTGGACCACAAATTAGGGCATTCAGGTGAGGGGTGGTGGACAAGTTTTGTTGCACTGCTCTCTCGGGATTTTCAGTCAGGCTGTGGAGAAAGTTCACATGGAGGCCCGGCAGGAAAGAGTGCTCTGATTGACTCGTGGTGCCTGCCGTGGGGGAGGGCGGACACAGTGGCAGCCACGTATTTTGTGTTTATCTTCTGTGTTCCAGGTAATTGTTTGAAATGGATTTGGGGTACTTCACCACATACTGATCTTTTCAAACATTTAGGAAGACCGCATTGATTTCCTGCCTGCACACAACAAATCTCTCGTGTTAGCCTTTTGCCATGTAAATGCCACTAAAATATATCCCTACAAATGGCCGGAGTCACTGGAGTGTGCAGAATGAACGATGACACTGGTTATGAGACTGCCACGGGGTGGGGACGTGGGAGCCTTAGAATCGGAAAGACTCGTGTGGGTTTTGGCCGAACCACTCGGGAGTTCCGGAACTAGCTCTAAACTTCTCTCAACTCGTTTCCTTCTGTAGAAGGGGATAAGATTGTTTCCATCCTGTAGAACTGCTATGAAGATTTAATGAGAAATAATGGTAGAAAGCACTCGGTGCTGCCAGATACATATTCACCATTGTAATGAGAATGTTCATGATCTAGTGGGGAGTGGCAGGTAGTGTCTCTTACAAAAATGTCAGATCTTTGTGAGACTTCCCGCCACAGAAGGGAAAGGTCTAAAATTCTCCAGCTTCCACATGACCTAATTTATTAGTTTTCAGTTCAAGTATTCTGCCTACAAGTAGAGTATTAAAATGAAGAGTTTTAATGTTACTTTTGGAAAATAAGAAAGATTCATGTGCAGTTCAAAGCGTCAACAGCCATTATCACCTCTATAAATGAAAGATCCTTAGAGGAGAGACACTGAGAAACTCTTTTTTTCTTTCCAGCACTCATGCTTTCCCCTATCCTGTCACCCCTGCAGTTTCTGGAGTCTTCAGATTCTAGCTGTTTTCATACCAGATGCTATTTGTTGACAATAAGTGTTGTTACGTGAAATGGAATTTTTTTTTCTTCTTCCAAGTGAGCTTTCTCTATGAATATGATCTGAAGGAAATGCATTGTTCATCAAGGCTAAAGTTCATGGAAGACTTGAGAATACAAAATACATCAAAAAGTTATTATTATTTTTTTTTCTACTGCCTTAAGGACGAGTGGACTTTTTGGTACTAATGAGCTCATTAGCTTAGTCACCACAGTTAATAAGCTCTCCTTCAGAATGTGCTTCGTGGCATCATACAACCCTCCCATTTTCCTTTGATGATCGTAATAACATTTTCTAAATGCAAGTTGCCACATACCGAGATGCTAGATTCCAACCCCCCACATCGATGATATGTGGAATTCAGAGCTCAGATGATCCTGGAAGGAGGCTCTAACTACATGTGGCCAAATTACGAACATAAAATACGTGAAACTTTGTCATAAGGTTACATTTATTCAGCCCCATTTCTTAGGCCGTATTTCTTACTGGTATGTCACAAAGATTAATACTCATAGTAATATTAATAACTCACATGACTGCAGGGGATAGTCTAAAAATATGGGATGTAGGTATAGCCCATGGAGAGCTTACCATGAAGGGAGGGAAAGAGACATTTTTCCAAATGAAGCAAATGAAGACAATAAAGGTCTAAGTGCTGAATTATCTGATCCAGAACACGAGTATAGTGGAGACTCTGGTGTTAATCTGCCTGACCATTTGGACCCTTCCAACCTGCCCCAGCCCACCGATTTCTAGGTGATCTGTAATTCTGCTTTGACTCTAAGGCACAACAGGGACATTTCTGTTATTGTTGTGTAAATGAAAACTGACTTTAATATGATTTTCTTCAGTTTTCATACTGTTTTTGCTCCTCTGCCAGAGCTTTCCAGCTAGTAGTTTATTTCTCTGGAAAGACTTTTCTTGAGTCAATATCAGCCTGTGGAATAGGTCTATCGTTCATTTCCCTGGCAGCTGGCAAGATGTCTGCCTCAATTTATGGACGTTATTGGTCTTTTTTTTTTTTTTCTTTCTCAGCTTGGTATTTATTGCTCTGTAAAACAGTCTTAGATGAAGCCTTCTATTACTATGTTATTTCTGAAATCAATCACATTATTGTGCTGATGTTTCTAATGAGAAACCGCCAATGGGGATGGCACCAGTGATACAGCCTGTTGATTAGATGTTGTAAATTGCCGATACCTTTCATCAAACAGTTTTCCTTCTGGAATGTTTTCTTGGGTTGAATATTAAAGCTAGTAGTGTAGATAAACATTGTTACCTTCAAGATATGAAATGGAATTACAGTATGAATGTGGTCCTTGAAACAGGCACAGCACAGTCCCCCCCACCCCATTTTGAAGTTGATTATTTGAATGAAATCAAAGATAGTGGGACGGTAAGGAAAAATTCCCCACCATGGGGGCGCCTGAGTGGCTTAGACAGTTAAGCATCTGATTCTTGTTTTCCACTTAGGTCATGCTCCCAGGATAGTGAGATCTAGCTCCACATCAGGCTCCGTGCTTGCGCTCTGGGGGAGTCAGAGGGGAGGGGAGTCTGCCCCTCTTCCTCTCCCCCTACTTGTGTGCTCACACTCTCTCTCTCAAATAAATAAATCTTAAAAAAAAAAAAACCCAGCATGTTCATAATTAGTTGACTACCTTGCTGACACATCTCCAAACATTGTTTCTTTATAATATAATTAGCCAGAGAAATGTGTGCTTAAACGAACACCCCTAATGCATATCTAATGCAGATTTGTGCTCCTTATTTTTTTCTTTCTTTTGGTTATAAACTTTTTAAATGGCTTAGTTCCTTGTGATAGAACTTTGGGCATTTCGTGGAGGACCATATTTTTAAAACCACCTATTGCAGCCTCTGTTGGATTGATTTTGGAGTCTTTCTTAATGGTAGCCATCTGCTTTCTTGGGTACCACTTAGTCTGAGTAGAAGTGGTGGAGGCTGCCATCTCTCTAAAGCATGATGGGAATATCTGTGACAGGGCCATATGCCAGGCCAGACCCAGGCCAGAACCCTGTTATGGGGTTAAACATCAGTACTAAGAAGGCTCCAGGGTATCACACAGATGTAGGGTTAAGTCTGTTTCCAGCAACTGTCTTGCTCTGGGAAAGCTGTGGGAGACAAGATTGGAAGAGGGAGTTGTTACAGAACTCTTCCATACTGATTTGAATGCTCCTTTATGCAACCTTTTCTCCTGAGGTTTTAGCTAACTTCTCAGCTTAGTCCTATTCAGGGCCTAGACTGGACCCCTTCATTGTGAGGCTCCCCAGATTTAATGGACCTGGACTTTGGGGTCATACATCCTATGGCTTGAGTACTGGCTCTTTTATTGGTGGTGGACTTTTGAACATGACTTAAGCCATCTACCTTGCAAGGTTTTCTTTGATGAATAAATGAGATAGTATATATTTAATAGACATGTTTAGTAGGACTTTGATGAATGCTATTATGATTAAAATGATTGAGGTTCAGGGCGCCTGGGTGGCTCAGTGGGTTAAAGCCTATGCCTTTGGCTCAGGTCATGATCCCAGGGTCCTGGGATCGAGCTCCGCATCGGGCTCTTTGCTCAGTGGGGAGCCTGCTTCTTCCTTTCTCCCTCTGCCTGCCTCTCTGCCTACTTGTAATCTCTGTCTGTCAAATAAATAAATAAATAAATAAATAAATAAATCTTAAAAAAACAAAAAAGATTGAGGTTTGAACAACATTCCCAGAATTCCCTGGTACAACACTGATATTAGTTTTTGTGAGTCTTTTATTCCACTTTCATCTACGTGGCGTTTTGTTGGTGTGAGTTCCCTCTGTTGGATAACAAATGTAAAGGTAATGTGTACCTGTCTTGTTATTTATACTTACAATTTCCTGATGCCTCTTTCTCTCTTCAGGGGCTGTTACTCGTATCAAAGGAACATTTATTACATCTCAAACAATGATAAAGTAGTGGCAAGCTATCGATGAACAATTGTTTATTGTATTTACTAATCAAAACGTATTATTTTAAGTAGGCTTTGTGGAAGTGCAGGAGATGATCAAATAAAGATTCTGTTCTTTCCAGACTGACCATATATTTGGGAAGACATAATATATTCATAGAAAGACATTAAGCCTCAAGCATGTGATGATAAATGGTAGCTATTCCTACTAGTATTTAATTTAGGTTCTGAGCTGAGGGTGTGCATAAAACTCAAACTTGGAAGCTTGTAGAAATGTGCATGCCAAGAACCCAACTCTGTACTACTGATTCGGAAGACTTATCTCTGGGCAAGGGGAGAGGCTGTGCTTTCCAAGTTCCCTAGGCAGTTCAGATGTACAGCTGCTGTTTAGAACCATGTGTTTAATCCAAGTCATGCTAGAATCCACTCTTATCTCTCACCAAGGGACTATCCATCTTGAGTAGCTATGGTGTGGGAACTCACTGTCATGGTTGCCCACCACTGGGCATCTCCCTGAGTCTCTGAACTGTAGTCCCCAGAGACCAAGCTACTGATCTCTCAACTCCCAAATTAATATTTTTTGTATGAATTTTTAAAAATCTTATATTTTTACATGTCTTCCACTATTCTTAGTCACGTCCAAAGATGGAAGCCAACATAGGTATCTTCTGTACTCTTATTCCTTTAGAATCTGTGCTTCTCCCTTAACCCAATGATCTCTCGCTAGGTTCCTTCCCAAACCTCTCCAATGTGCTGTTTAGAATTCCAGCTTCAAGGTTCATAAACCTACATAAACCCTTACACTCAATCTCTTCACTGCTGTTCCCTCTATTTCCTGCTATAGCTAAACCCTGGTTTTAACTAGAAGATATTTTAGATGTCAACAATGACTGGGCAGCCTTATGAAACATTAACCACCTGTTTGGTTGGTTGCCCAGGTACACACAAATATATTCACATCTTGTTTTGGGCCGGTTGATACGTCTAAAGGTTTGGTGCTGGGAAAAACATGACGAGGGCTAAGAAACCTTGTGTCTGGTAAACATGTATGAAAAGGGAATAAATCCCTCTGAGCAAGTATGGGACTTTTGAGGTGGGCAGGGTTGGAGGATTTGTGAAATGACTACCTGGTTCTGGTCCCATAACTGCTGATGATGTGAATCTACACTGACCAGAGACTAACTCTTCTTTTAAAATCCCAGAGCCCAGGCGCCTGGGTGGCTCAGTTGGTTAAGTGTCTGCCTTTGGCTCAGGTCATGATCTCAAGGTTCCTGGGATCAAGTCCCACGTCAGGCTCCCTGCTTAGTGGAGAGCCTGCTTCTCCCTCTCCCTCTGCTTCTCCCCCTGCTTGTGTTCTTTCTCTCCATCAAACAAATCAGTAAAAATCTTTCAAAAAAAATAAAATCACAGACCCAAGAGACTGGGTCGGGTGGATTGAGCTGTTAAATTGACGTTCTCATGAAAATTTCAATTCAACAGATGACAGCCTGCTCTGGGAAAGAACTCTGGGGCTCTACAACAAACCAAACATCCACAGGGGGCGGAGGCATGTGCAGTTCCATTAAATCCACCAGTTCTGTATCAGAAGCTCATTTAAGAGAAGCTACCTGTTTCTAAGGCCAAGAATGGTTGTTGGGGAGTTGGGAACAGATCATACCATTTTCTCTATCTTGAGTTCTTTGTATCAGTAAATGCACTTACATTTTATTTTTTTCTAAAGATTTATTTATTTGAAAGAGAGAAAGAGCACAAGCAGGAGGGGCAGAGGGAGAGGGCAGGAGAAATTCAAGCAGACTCCAACATAGGGCTTGATATCAAGACCCTGAGATCAGGACCTGAGCTGGAACCAAGAGTCAGAGGCACTTTGCCCTTATATTTGAAAAGCCTGCATGTCAAGACTGTGTGATTTTCTTGGCTTTCTACAGACTGGGGAGAAAACTAAACATTAGAGTGAACAGCAGAAATTACATATATATTTTTCTCTGTATTTGGGTATAACTGGGACTCTTGCTATATTTGCAATGACTGTGGCCTCCTTATTTTAGACTTATTATGCTTTCTTGAATAAAATTGTATGTATGAACTTCCCACGACTTCGTGAGGAATTTGACATGTTCGTTTCTTCCCTTTGCCTCATTGCTCAGAGTTTATGAAATAATTTGGAATTTTATTTTCAAATTATTCCTTTTTTTACACTGTTCAACTTTTCATTGTAGAATCCTTTACTACTACTTATATCAAGCTCTGCAGTCACATTTTTAAAATTTTTAAAATTTTGTCAGGAAGAGAGAACACAAGCAGGGGAGTGGCAGGCAGAGGGAGAAGCAGGCTCCCCACTGAGCAAGGAGCCTGATACAGGACTCCATCTGAGAACCCTGGGACTATGACCTGAGCCTAAGGCAGACACTTAACTGACTGAGCCACCCAGGAATCCCTCCAGTCACATTTAAATGATTATGGAGACTTAACCTGCACATTATTTACATTTCATTGCTTGCTAGTGTTTCTTCTAAAACTTGTCCTCCCCTTCTTTTAGGATATTAATTCTGGTTCATTTTATTGTTGTTGGGCTGAAATTTTTTTTTTTTAAACAGAAAAGATAAATGTATGGATTTTCAAAAATTGCAAAATATTTGAAGATGACTTTCTTCTACTCTTACATGAAGTAAAGTTTGGCTGAGTCTGAAATGGTAGCGTCATAATCCATTTCCTTCAGATAGTTTCTGTAAATATTCTAGTGTGCTCTAGTAGTCAGAGCTGCAGAGAAGAAATTTCAAATCAGTTTTATAATTCTAGGCTTGTCTCCTTCTATGCACCTGAATTTTTTCCTTTATAGAAACATAAAGTGAATATTTAGACTATATATGCTTTCCCTATTAATTTGCTTTAAAAGTTCAAAGATTTTGTATCTATTTCATTTAATAATCAGTTGGCAACAAAACTATAATTGTGTTATCATCTACTTAGGAGTTTGTGATCTCATACATAGGAAAAAGTACCAGGAAACCTTAATATTTAAAAGAACCCCAGATGGATTGTTTCATTGACCAAAGAATTCTCCGTAATGTAAATAATCTTACAATTGGAATATTTTCTACATGTACATGTTTGCAAGTTTCACTGAATTGGGGCATGTCTATTTTCTCTACTTCTGAACAATCTTCTTTTTTTCTTTTTAAATCTTTTTTTTTTTAAAAGATTTTATTTATTTATTTGTCAGAGAGAGAGAGAGAGAATGAGCGGAGGGAGAGGGAGAGAAGCAGGCTCCCCGCCGAGCAAGGAGCCCGATGTGGGACTCGATCCCAGGATGCTGGATCATGACCCGAGCCAAAGGCAGCTGCTCAACCAACTGAGCCACCCAGGCGTCCCTCTTTTTTTCTTTTTAAAGATTTTATTTATTTATTTGAGAGAGAGAGAAAGAGAGAGAGAGAGCATGAGAAGGGGGAGGGTCAGAGGGAGAAGCAGACTCCCTGACGAGCAGTGAGCCCAATGCGGGACTCGATCCTAGGGCTCCAGGATCATGACCTGAGCCGAAGGCAGTCGCTTAACCAACTGAGCTACCCAGGCACCCCCGAACAATCTTCTGTATCTGCAGCTGGATTATTTGATGGGGTTCATGTTTTCTCTTTCGCATATGAGGGGGCTCTGTTGCGGCAAAATGTTTTTTTCCTAAAATGTGAACTATAGGGCTAGAAGTTGGGGGTCGTAACTTGTGCTGTGCTTCTTCCCTTTGCAGAGGTCAAGTGCGGCCGTCCTCCAGAAGTGCACCATGCAGTGCTGGTGGGGAATCACAGCTCCAGCCCGGGCAGTGTGGCTCACTATGTCTGTCAAGAGGGCTTTGAGAGCCCTGGGGGAAAGATCACTTCTGTCTGCACGGAGAAAGGCACTTGGAGGAAAAGTGCTTTGACATGCACAGGTATAGACTTCTGTTCTATGGGCTTCTGTTTCCTGGAAGCAAACAGCCCGTAGGAGCTGGGGACCGCCAGCCGTCCCACCGCTCCCTCTGTGTACTGTGCCTGGCTGTGCCATTTACCCGAGAGGGCACGTGGCTTTAGGTGTGTTGGCTGAATCCTGAAGATTTAGAGGGTGGACTAGAAAAATAAACTTGGGCATCGTCTTCTGCAGCTCACCTGAAACCACAGTGATTCCCGTCTCCTCTACGTGGCTGGCTGAGAAATGTTTCTCCATGAACTGTTTTCTCCGGGAGCATACTGGAAAGTCCTAACTTAGCCCATGTTGGCAGCTTTTCAAAGAAAAGGTGGTGTAATGGGTAAAGAGGTTTTTTAATGTTTGTTTTTAAATTTTTAATTGTGATCAAACACACAACATAAAATCTACTGCCTTAACCATTTTAAAGTATCAAGTATCATGCTGTTGGGCAACCCATCTCCAGACCCTTTTCATATGGCAAAACTGAAAGTCGGTACCCATTAACCTGTAACTCCCCACTTCCTCCTCCCTACGGCATCGCCATTTTACTTTCTGTTCCTGTTTGACGAATTTAGATACCTCATATAAGCAGAATCAGGTAGCGTTTGTCCTTCTGCGACTGGCTTACTTCCCTTAGCATGATGTTGGGCGGGTTCATCTGTGTTTTTGCAAATGGCGGGGTTTCCTTCTTTCTAAAGGCTGAATAACATTCTGTCGTGTGTATTTGCCACATTTTGTTGATTCATTCATCACTGATGGACACTTGTGTTGCGTCCACCTTCCGGCCATTGTGAACAGTGTTGCTGTGAGGATGGGCATACAGATATCTTTATGATATATAAAGCCTGCTTTCATTTCTTTTGGGTATATGCCCCAAATGGGACTCCTGGTGAAAAGGGGTTCTGAGACATCAGCTCAAAGTCCAGCAGTGTCATTGGTGGGCCGTGTGTCATCAGGTAAGGCGTTATTTGCTCAGATCCTCAGTTTCTTCGTCTATAAGAGGGGGAAAAGAAAGTCTCCTTTTCCTATTTCAAGAGTTATTGAGAGGGAATCGAAGAAGACCATTTATGGGGAATACTTTGAAAAGTCTAAAGCACCTTGTACGTGTTAGGTCTTTTACTGAAATTATTGGCCTGTCTTGAAGAAGGTCTTCTCATGAGTCACAAGTAAGCACTTCCTCATGCTTCAGTTCATACCACTGCCCCCGAGGGACAATGTGGGAGAAGGCAGTGACTCTGTTTGTGAGGGTTAGGCAGGGGGTGTTACGAATGGTTGCTCTGGGAATGTGTTTCTAGATGTTGATGTGCTTGGCTCTAGTGACAGATCTCTGAAGAGTGAAATGTCAAGGTAGCTTTGGGCTGGGTCTCTGGTTTGACCCGCGGCAGAAGTGTGGTAGCATGTCTTGGGTCTTGCCGGTCAGAGCTTTCCATAGGAAAGTCTAGCCAGAGCAAGCGAAACATGGGGACTAGTGATTATTTATCCATGGAGCAACGGTTCCTAACCATGCGGGGCATAGGAATTTGGTGAAATCTATCAAATCGATTTAATAGGTATCCATTTAGCATACACTATGGTTGAGGTACTTTGCTGGACACTACCTTCTTGGAATTTATGGGGCAACAGGGTAAGCAGGCTTATCTCCAAAGAAATGCGTGTATGCACATATATGAAATGTTTTACAGACTCAGGATGTTCACGGACTCCCCTGAAACAGGTGAAGAATTCAGCGCTGCTGCTGGAGGCATCTGTGCCATGCAGTTCCCACATTGGGTCGTCTCTGCCGCAGACGGAAGAGGATGTAGGCCAGAGACAGCGAGCATAGAAACAAAGAAGGGTAGACGTGGCTGGGAACCCAGTGATCGAGTTCAACCTGTTCTTAGAGAGTTCTCGTTGACTTAACCCTACCTGCAGAGAGAAGTGAGGGCAGTCCTGTAACTAACACCAAGGACTCCAGAGTCCTGGTCTCATTAGGGAAATTGAGAGGAGCTCATGCCATATTGGACCAGACTGATGGCCATTCCACCCCATTAGTGTGTCTCAGTAGCGCTTCTAAGAATTGTTTATTTATTTATTTATTTATTTATTTTTAAAGAATTGTTTGGAGGCAATGAGGCAGGTGTCTCATGGGATGCTGAGTTAAACATTTGGGGAAATGTTCCTGGCCCTGAGATCCCTATGGAGTTCCTCGATTAGAGAACTGGGCATGGCTTCTGGACCCTCTGCCATTGGCTTCGTGGCTCAGGCGGCGGTGCCTCACCCGTTCAGAGTTCAGTGGGGGGATAGAGATTAGTCACTACATGAAAAACCAGTGGATCCGCATGGGGCATAGTAAGCTATTAATTAGCTGATGCTTGTAGAGCACTTTGAAGAACAAACATGTTACGTAACTGCTAATTATAATTACCGTCCTCAGCCTGCCACTTTCACAAAGTCTGTGGCTCCAGCAGCAGCTGTTTCCCTGGGTTTATGCAAGCTTTGATTTAAGGAGAGAAAAGGCATTTTCCCTGAGATCTGGGATCTTTCTGGGAGGAGGCCTCTATGCCCCCAATCAAGATTGGCAGCTAAATTCAATTTCCGCAGATAAAGGCAGTGATTTACGTGCTGTTTAATTCATGGTGCCGCGCACACGGTCTGGGTGGGTAGGTAGAGGAGAGGCTTCTGGAAATGTAATGCGAGATGCTGATTTCCGTGGCTTTTGCCCAGCTGAATCCTCTTCTGCCTCCTTTTCCCTGTTTTTCACCCATTTCCGCACACCTCTCCTGCACCAGCTCCCTCTGTGTACTTTGTGTTCACCTTCTTTGATGTCCTTCTGGATTTTCCTCCCATCGCCTGCTTCTCTGCCTAGCCTCTGAAAGCCTTCTACCTCTGCTCTCTGTTTTCATTCTGTTTACCTCTCTCTCTATACTTGAATGTTGAGTTCCAAATTCGGTGGAATAATCTATCTTCACTTCACCTGGATTGTTTTTAGTTAAAAATATTTTCGGAGGCCTTGTCTCTTTGGATGAGCAGCATGGATCTGTGTATGTTTCTAATGGAGTGTGAATGCTGGCAAAGTAGTGGGACTATTTTTTTTTTTCCCTTCTTTTTCTTTAAGGCCAGTTTGGACTGGAACCTCCAGACAGCTGAGAATTAGGCAACCATTTTAGTGTCTGGAAAAACCCCAGGTGGAAGCTTGATGTTTATTGGGTTGGTTTACCTCAAGATCAAAGAGGCTGATTCATTCTTGATAAGACTGTCCCTGGCTTTCCTTCTGCTCCGGTAGTTTGGCTTCTCATGTTTAGAATCTGAGTTAATAATTATAAGGTTGACGCTCAGTCAAGCCGCGCTCTTAGAAGGGTAACATCACTATGGAAACACAGACTGTTTATTGGCTGTGATGCTTTCTGAGCCCCCACCAACCCAACTCAGGCCCTGAGTCCAAGTGCCTCCAGGCCTCCCGTTAGCCTCTGCCCCTCAGTTGTGTTGTTGATCTTCTTTTTCAGCCTAGTGATTGCTCACTTGCAGCGGTAATGCGATTCAGATGGAAAACAAAGGTCAGCTGGAATAAATGGACACATTGATATAAATAGCCACATGGCTGGGATTTGTTTGAATATGTGTATAATGTTTGGACTGTCAAGCATGATAGCTACCTTTGGCTGGGTACCAACTTGCATGCCCAGGGCTCTGCTAGCGGTCTTCGTGCTTGGTTTCATTTTGTCCTCAGGGAAACCCTATAAAATAAGTATTGGTATTTTTCATTTCATAGGTGAGGAATCTGAGACTTGTAGAAGTTAGGCAACATTCACAGGGTCCTTCAGTAACTAGTAAATGGCAGAGATGGGACTTGAACTTCGGTCTAGACACCTGGAAAGCCCACAATCTCTGTCCTACCAGTGTTTCCCAAGCTTGAGTCATGTGTTACACCCTGATGATTTTGCTGTAACAAAAGTACTTTTTTTAAAAAATAGGTTTCTTTAAAAACCTTATATTTAAAATTTCGAATCATAATTTAAGTGTATTGATCAAAGACACTTTGTAGGGTATGTTATATTACGATTTGGATGAACTGTGTATTTTTTCTAATATACACAAAAGTCAGTATAAGCAAACATACATCACTTTATTCATGGGCCACAAAAAAGTCATCGTAAGGTGTATAATGCATTTTAGGAAAGTGTTCCTCTAAGTCCTGCTACTTCTACCTACTGTACGTGACTCTGAAGACTGAAAAACAGGAAAGGACAGATAGTAGAACTCTTATGGCCAAGCATGCACTTATTCAAAGTAGTCACTTCAATTCAGGGGTTCTGCCATTATCAAAACGTATCTGTTTTGTAATCTGTGTTTGGGAATTGCCTTTGGAAGTAGTTTGTGAGTCATAGTAGATGGTCAGTCATTTGGAAATCAGATACTGTTTTTGACGAGAAATGACACTGAGCTTGACCATCTGCTTGGATCACCCGAACTTATTCTCAATGATCTTTCACTGTTTCCAAAAATAGAGAGGGTTATAGGTTATATATAGGTTTTTTGAGAAGGTTATAAAGTTGAAAACCAAGAGAGTCTGCTGAGTCAGTCCCTGTCCACAGTGGGACTCCTAAGTGTGGTATATGCCCACTGCCTCTGTCTCCTTCCTCCCTACTTCCCTTCCCAGCCTACAGTCAGCCACCCAGAGCCTTCACTCCACTCTAGCTCTCTCACCGAGCTCCCTAGTGACCACCTGTTAACTTCCTGTTCTAGTTTCACTCCTCAGTCATCTTAACATTTCCACATTTAGTATTGTTGATCACCTATCCATACATTCATCCATCCGTTCAGCCAATCAACCAAATAATAAATATTAAAACAAATATGTAAGGTACTCTCTTAGGTTTTGGGGATAGAAAGATAAGCCTGGTCTTTGCTGTCATAGAGCTTATATGCAGGAGAGACAGACACTAAGTAACCAGTTGCAGAATCATTCAGTTATAGATGTGATAAGTACTGCAGAGAAATGCTGGGTGCTAGTAGAATACTAAAGTACATACATAGATACATACACATACATACATACATGTAACTGGACAAGACCCAGGCCTGCTCTCCCTACCACCACCCGAAGTCAAGCTTCACATCTCATCATGGCACTTTGCGCGCTCTGTCAGGGGACCAGGAACCATGTGAAAGAAGAAAGAGGTGGAGGTTTTCCCTGGTGCTTCTTGGGTCGGAGGTGAGGGGGTTGTGGGGAATTGGTGGGAAGGAAGGGAGATAACTTTGGAGGAAGCAGACGCTCCTTCCCATCTCCTTTCCTTGACCTCCAAGCATCCCACTTCCAGCCAGTCTCCTCCCTCTCTGCTGCTCTGTGTCCTCTGGTTTCCTCTTGGGGTCCATGTTTCCCACGTCCTGCCATTGGGCTGCTCTCCGTGTCCTCTCTGGATGTTACCCTATACTTAGTATCAACGACCACCCACACCTTGCTGACTTTGGAGATGATTTTTTTCACCTGGATAGTCTGTAGATAACTCCTATCTAGCATGTTCTAAACACAGTTCGTTGGTCTTTTTCTCCCAACCCCAGGGTGCTTCCTCCTCTGTTCCTCAGGAGAAGAGTACAAGGCAATCCATTCGGACTCTCAAGCTCAAAGGCTAGCAGTCATCCAACTTCCCGGCTGTTCCCCATCACTCACTTCCTACTGTTTCTCCTTCAGAGTTGTCTTATGGCTTTCATACCCAGCCCCCAGGCCACCTTTCCTCCTCCCTGCTGAACACTGCCACAGTGCTCTCAGCCCCTCCTGGCCCTGGAGTCCGGCAGTCCTAGTTCTGAATCCTGACTTGACTGGTTGTAACCTTACAACCCGCATGACCTTTGGCGGGTTGTGTAACTTCTCCAAGCCTCAGGTCTAGAAAATGGACATAATAATATTAAGCTCATGGGCTTATTTTAAAATAAATTAATTTTTAATATACTTTCCCCCAGTTTTACTGAGAAATAATGACATACATTCCTGCATAAGTTTAAGGCACACAGTGTGATGGTCTCACGTGTTATGAAATTATTATCCTGGAGCTATTTTGAAGATTAAATAAGCGATGCTTTAAAAGTTCTATACATATTATTGGGTCCATAATAATAACTCAGTAAATGTTCGTTGTTGCTTCTTATGACTGCAATTCAGGTAGGATCTTATCTTTAAAGATCCATCAGTGTTTGGCATCTTATAGTCGCTGGGTAAAGAGTATCCTGTTCTTATGATCTCCAGTTCTACTCCAATGTTTACTTTGTAAAATGCCAGAGTTATCTTTCTAAAGGAAAAAAAAAGCACCATTATGTTCCTGCTTTTAGCTACCCATTGCTTATAGGAATAAGTCTGCCCTTAGCGTGGCAAGTGGGGTCATTCCCCGTCTGATCCTGTCTTGTCTCCTTCTTAGCACCCAGAATATGCTACAGCCCCTTATGGTTCCAGGCGTTAGCCCTGCTGTCTGCTTAGATGTGTTCCCACTCTTCAGCCTTTCACCCATCAAGGTCATGCTCTCCACAAAGCCTCCAGTGAGGGTGGGTCGCTTCTTTCTCTAGACCCCATGGTACTTGTGTGTAACTTTGTTCTACAATTTATCGGGTTCTAATTTCCCTGCTTATATGTTTGCTCCCTCCATTAGACAACATGTTCCTGGGGGAAGGACTTTTGTTCTAATTATTATCATAGCCCAGTGCCTGGCATGGGAGGATGCTTGGCATTTGGTAATCATTCAGTGAGTAGTGCAGAAAGAGCCCTGGAGTCAGTTCCAAAGAGAACTTCCAGAAATGTGTTCAGTTATCGGTACTATTAGAATTAGGGTCTCTCTTTAAGGGAGCAGCATTTATGTGATGTTTACTATCTGATGGGTTTATAAAGAGATCTTTCCAGCTGATTTCCACCTGGAGGGGAAAGCAACTGCATTTTGTTAAACTGCTCCTTGGGATGAGCTATCTGACATCCCTGTAATCAGATCTTGGTCCCATCTGTGCAAGAGAGCATGGCACAGGCAGGAGGCAGATGGCAATTTTGAGATATCATTTGCTGTTGTCATAGTGAATGAGTAAAAAGGAAGGACAAGAAAGGAAACTTTCATGTCTCCTTTCTCATCTCTGTTTGGGTGGCAAAGGGGTTCCCAGTGAGAAGGAAATTTGCTTTCTTGGCAGAGACAAGGTGAGGGGGGTCTATTTCCGTTTCCTTCTGGACCAGGTGGTGAGTTAGTTTCAGAGGGATGTGTGGGGGAGCAGAGGAGTCCAGGGCCCTAACACCTTTGAAGGGTGATGGGGAAGGAGGGGCCAGAGTATTTGGGGCTTGTTCAAGCCGGTAAAACACTGGCAACAGCGTCATCTTCATGCTCCCCAAGGGGGTGAACATACAGGATCTTTGCATCTGTTGGGGTACCCATGTCCACAACTGGAGTATTTCTTTGATTTCATTTTCCTCATTTTATCTGTGCTCTGGGAGAATTAATGATGTAGAGACCCGGGAATGCTTTAGATAGCCATAGGTGATCCTCTGGTGTCTCTCAGCCTGACCTAGGCTTAGCCAAGACCCAGTAATGCTGCTGATGGATGATTTAGTAAAGATGTAAAATCTCTTTTTTTCTTTAAATATTTTATTTATTTACTTATTAGAGAGAGAGAGAGAGAACGAGAGAGAGAGCATGAGGGGGGGAGGTCAAAGGGAGAAGCAGACTCCCCGCTGAGCAGGGAGCTGGGTGTAGGACCTGATCTTTGGACTCCAGGATCATGACCTGAGCAAAGGCAGTCGCCCAACCAACTGAGACACCCAAAGATGTAAAGTCTTGTATGGCAAAGAGATCATCAGTAGACCAGGGTCTATCGGTAGCATTAGTTCTGGCTGCAGGGGAAATGAGTTAGTACTCAGTGCCCGACGTGCAGGCTCTCTTTCCCATGTTGGAGGCTGAGGAAGGGAGAGGCCAAGAGAGAGAACTGAGAGGGAGAGCTGAAAGGAGCCATCTTCTGAAATGGGGAATTATTTTCCCACCCTCTTAATGGGAATCTTACCTTGGGTTTCCCAGAAAACAGAGCCTGAGGCACAGGGCTTACATTTATTACACGATGGGGAATAACATCCCAGAAAGCAGGGGTAAGGGGTCCCGTGAGTAGAGCCGGGAAGGACAGAGAGTCAATACTGTCCGTTGGAAACTGTGACCTCAGAACCAAGGCCCTAATACAGTTTCCCAGTTTGCCAAATTTATTACATGAAATGCACACAGAATATTTATTTGTTTATTTATTTATTTATTAAATGATTTTATTTATTGATTTGACAGACAGAGATCACAAGTAGGCAGAGATGTAGGGGGAAGCAGGCTCCCCGCTGAGCAGAGAGGTTGAGGTTATGGAGAATTTATTTCATTTACTGTGAGCTGCTCCTGAGGAATGGCCCTGTGTGGGGACTGCTGCCCCTTTTCGGGACAGCAGGGACCTAGCAATAAGAGTGTTCTGTCAGCCAGGTGGGATGAAGCTGGAAACACTTCCTTCCTGAGCAGTTGCAGGGAGGAGTCAGGACGCAGCTGGGGGCCTATCTCCATCCCACAAGAGTGGAACGCCAGTGGCATCCAGTGGCCTACCAGGCCAATCACAGCTTGGAGTTCTTAGCCGTTCTCAAGAGGGTACCTAGCTTTTCTTCTCATCCAAGTCAGGTAATGGGCCAGGCTCATTCTTGATGGAGATAAATGGGGTGCTTGGCCTGGGGCAGTTTGAATGGCCTGATCCGGTGTCTGAATCAGAGCTCTGAACAGTGATTAGTGGAGATACGAGCAGCACCGAGAAACTAAGTCATGCCAAAGGTCGCTGATGGCATTTTGTGAATGGACTCTCTTTTTCTGTTTTAGAAATAATTACAGAAATCCGTGCTGTATCAGTGTTTAATAACACCTGCGTGAGGTGGCAAGTAAACCCAGGAAGCTTCCTCTCCAAGACTGTCTACGTGGTAAGTAAAACGTTGCACTTTTTCCCTCTGGGAGCATGACTTGGAGAGACTTCCTTTCATGAGGGCTTCTCCACCTAACAGTCTGATTGTTCTTTTCAAAAGTGATCAGATTTTTTTTCTTCAGATATCTGGTTTATTTTATTTTACATTCTGCGTTTAATATATGTGTCCTCTGGCAGGGTGTGTGTGTGGGGATATGTTTATATTTGGCATCATCATGATTGCTTGTTTCCCAGCACTCAAATCTCATGCTCCCAGAAGAGGAGAAGCATCTGCTGCCTCGGGAACAGGAGGCAGTGAGTGGTTCTCAGGGTGCGACGGCCTCCGTGGACGGCTGGTCCTTTGCATGCAGCATAGCCCTCCCTAGAGGGACTCCTCATTTTATGTCACTTCTCAGGGTTCACTGGTAACTAGGCTGATCGGCCTCGATACCTGATAGCAGAGGCTGACCTCATTCATCTCCCCTGCGAGCACAGTGTGGGATTAAAGGAAATAGTAGGACAATGGGATTCAGTTCCACCAAGTCTCTCTCCTTTGTTTTCACCAGAGTCACAGTGGGTTCTTTTTCCCCCCCCTTGCCCCCGCCAAAGATATACATAAAAGGACAACGGTTGTACTCTATGGAATCAGTTCATGAGGAGACAGTCAACGTGACCACAGAAAGCAGGACCCCAGAAGTGTGCCTAGATCTGCACCAAGGCACCAACTACACCATGAGCATTTCCACTGCCCCTCCCACGCGCTCCGTGCCGGCCATCATCGGGTTCCAGACAGCTGGTAAGTGGAGGTGAAGTCTCATTGCCTCCCAGAAAATGCCAAGCACAGAATGTGGGGAGATGTCCTTCAGAGTCCGTTGGGCACAAGAGTTCATGGTTGCTTTCTGAGGTCTGTAGTCAGGAGGGTGCAGTTCCAGCAGGCCTAGTAGGAGAGATTCCTGTCCTATTGATGCCAGGCCAAATGGGCACTGACGGATTGTTTCTTGGCTGGGTCCCTGGTTGAAATGGAAGGTCATAAGGCATTTAAAAGAAGAGAACATCTGGTGACGAGGCAGTCAATTCTCAATTATCCAAAGCACTAGAGGGTTGCCATGTGACTTACCGTTTGCAGGAAACACAACAGTCCTTTCTTCCTCTTGGCTATGGGAGAGGAGAAGCCGGGGAGGTGACCAGTGGCTTCACATCTAGAATGGAAACTGACCCCAGGACTGGTTGCGGGTGTGAATCAAGTTGACAGTGGGTGAGCGGATAGGGAGAGGCAGCCCTAGGATGTGGGAAGGGAGATAATAGGTGAAAAGAGAAGTGGACAGGAAGGAGTTTCTAACAGCAGTAATAAACCTCATTGCACATATGTATCTCATGGATTTTTATAATAATGTGACAATTATAATTTTTTCATAATTCTCGTTATGGGGCATCAGGACTAATTAAATACTTTATGAGCAAATCTCGAGAAGCCATTGGTGTCATTTATTATTTTGGGGTGAGTTTAGGTAGTTCTCAACTAGCTATCTGATGTCCCACTTAAAAGGTGCCTCAGTGGGGCACCTGGGTGGCTCAGTGGGCTAAAGCCTCTGCCTTCGGCTCAGGTCATGATCTCAGGGTCCTGGGATCGAGCCCCACATCGGGCTCTCTGCTCAGCAGCGAGCCTGCTTCCTCCTCTCTCTCTGCCTGCCTCTCTGCGTACTTGTGATTTCTGTCTGTCAAATAAATAAATAAAATCTTAAAAAAAAAAAAAAGTGCCTCAGCCTCTAGGCATTGGTGCCGCTGGGAACTGGGATGTGACATGGATTTGGCAGAAATGATGAAATCGTCTGCCAATCTTAACAATGGAGAGTGAATTACAAAATTACACAAAGTAGGTCCCCAGGGTACTTATATGTAAAAAAAACAATATATTTCTTTCTAAGTAAATAATACGTAGGGAAAAGTGTTTTAGAATGAATATGATAACTGCAGAATCTTGTTCAAAATTAATGATAAACTCCTATGGATTGATCAGGAATATGCCTTCTTCCTTTTTTTCTTATAAGTTTTTAATTTCAATTCCTGTACCATTAACATACAGTGTTATGAGTTTCAGGTGTATGATACAGCGATTCAGCCATTCTCTACATGACTCAGAGCTTGTCATGATGAGTACACGCGTTAACCCCCATCACCTGCTTAACCCACCCCCACCAACCTCCCCTCTGGTGATCATCAGTTTCTTGGTTTGTCTCCCCCTCTCTCTGTTTTTCCCTTTGCTCATTTGTTTTGTTTCTTAAATCCCACCTATGAAGGAAATCCTATGGTATTTGTCTTTCTCTGACTGACTTATTTCACTTAGCATGATATTCTATATCTCCATCCATGTCATGGCAAATGGCCAGATTTCATTTTTTATGGCTGAATAATATTCCTCTCTGTGTGTGTGTATGTGTGCAGGTGCACATGCACGTGTGTGTGTCTGTGTGTATGCCACATCTCTATCCATTCATCAGTTGATGGAAACTTGAGCTACTTCCACAGTGTGGCTGTTGTAAATGACGCTGCTGTAAACATAGGGGTGCACTTTGAATTCGGGTTCTTGCATTCTTTGGGTAAATACCCAGTAATGCAATTACTGGGTCTTAGGGTAGTTCCATTTTTAACTTTTTGAGGAACTTCTGTTTTCCATAGTGGCTGCACCCAGTTTGCATTCCCACAACAGTGTGCATGGAGAGTTCCTTTTTCTCTACATCCTCAACCGCACTGGTTGTTTCTTGTGTTGTTGATTTCAGCCATTCGGACCGGTGCGAGGTGATGACGTCACTGTGGTTTTGATCTGCATTTCCTGATGATGAGTGATGCTGAACACCTTTCAGTGTGTCTGTCGGCCATCTGCATGTCTTCTTTGGAAAAAACGTTCATGTCTTTTGCTAATTTTTTTAATTGGGTTATTCTGTTTTTTGGGTGTTGAGTTGTATCCATTCCTTATATATTTTGGATACTAATGCTTTATCAGAGATACCATTTGCAAGCATCTTCTCCCATTCCTTAAGTTACCTTTTAGTTTTGTTGATTATTTATTTCGTTCTGCCAAAGCTTTTCATTTTGATGTAGTCCCAGTAGTTTATTTTTGCTGTTTCCCTTGCCTCAGGAAACATATCTAGAGAAATGTTGTTGTGGCTGGTGTTAGAGAAATTACTGTCTGTGCTCTTTTCTAGGATTCCTGTGGTTTCAGATCTCACATTTAGGTCTTTAATCCACTTGCAGTTTATTTTGGTGTGTGGTGAAAGAGAGTGGTCTCTGTTGTTGTTCAGTGTTCCCAACACGATTTGTTGCAGAGACTATCTTTTTCCCATTGCCTATTGTTTCCTGCTTTATCATAGATTAATTGACCATGTAATTGTGGGTTTATTTCTGGGTTTTCTCTTCTGTTTCATTGATCTATGTGTCTGTTTTTGTGCTAGTACCATACTATTTTGATCGCTACAGCTTTGTAATAGAACTTAAAGTCTGCAATCATGATGCCTCCAGTTTTGTTTTTCTTTTTCAAAGTTGCTTTGGCTACTCACAGCCTTTTGCAGTCCCATACAAATTTTAGGATTGTTTGTTGTAGTTCTCTGAAAAATGCTGTTAGTATTTTGATAGGGGTTTCATTAAATCTGTAGATTGCTTTGGGTGGTATGGACATTTTAACAATATGGTGTTCTTCCAATCCATGAGCGTGGAATGTCTCTCCATTTCTTTGTGTTGTCTTCAGTTTCTTTCATCAGTGTTTTATAGTTTCCAGAGTACAGGACTTTCACCACTGTGGTTGAGTTTATTCCTAGATATTTTATTGTTTTTGGTGCAATTGTAAATGGGAATGTTTTCTTTTTCTTTTTTTAAAAGATTTTATTTATTGATTTGACAGACAGAGGTCACAAATAGGCAGAAAGACAGGCAGAGAGGGGAGCGGGGAAACAGGCTCCTTGCTGAGCAGAGATCCTGATTCGGGGCTCGATCCCAGGACCCTGGGATCATGACCTGAGCCAAAGGCAGAGGGTTAACCCACTGAGCCACCCAGGTGCCCTGGGAATGTTTTCTTAATTGCTCTTTCTTCTGCTTCATCGTTAGTGTATAGAAATGCAATAGATTTCTGTATGATGATTTTGTAACCTGTGACTTTACCAAATCCATTTATCAGTTTTAGTAGTTTTTTTGGTGGAGTTTTTAGGATTTTCCATATATAGTGTCATGTCACCTGTAAATAGTACAAATTTGCTTCTTCCTTACCAATTTGGATGTCTTTTACTTCTTTTTATTGTCTGATTGCTGAGGCTAGGACTTCCAGTACTATGTTAAATAAAAGTGTAAGAGCGGACATCCTTGTCTTGTTCTTGACCTTAGGAGAAAAGCTCTCAGTTTTCCCCCGTTAAGGATGATATTAGCTGTGGGTTTTTCATATAAGACATTTATTATGTTGAGGTATATTCCCTTTAGAGTTTTGTTGAAGGTTTTTATCATGAGTGGATGTTGTATTTGTCAAATGCTTTTTCTGTATCTATTGAAATGATCATATGGTTCTTATCCTTTCTTGTATCTTGTTGATTGATTGGTGAACATTGAGCCACCTTTGCATCCTGGGAATAAATCCCACTTGATCGTGGTGAATGATTTTCTTAGTGTATTGTTGGATTCAGTTTCCTAGTAGTTTGTTGAGGATTTTTGCATCCATGTTCATCAGAGATTTGGCCTGTAGTTCTCTTTCTTTTGTGGTGTCTTTATCTTGATGTGGTATCAGGATGATACTGGCCTCATAGAATGAAATTGGAAGTTTTCCTTCTTCTATTTTTTGGAATTTTGAGAGAATAGATATCAATTCTTTAAATGTTTGGTAGAATTTGGCCCTGAAGCCATCTTGTCCTGGACTTCTGTTTGTTGGGAGTTTTTTGACTACTGATTCAATTTCTTGACTGGTTATTGGTCTGTTCACATTTTCTTTCTTCCTATTTCAGTTTTGGTAGAGTATATGTTTCTAGGAATTTATCCATTTTTTTCTAGATTGTACATTTTATTGGCATATAATTTTTCATAATATTCTCTTCCAACTGTTTGCATTTCTGTGGCGTTTCTTGTTATTTCTCTTCTCTTATCTGTGATTTTGTTTGAGTCCTCTCTCTTTTTTTCCTGAGTCTGTCTAGAAGTTTATCAAATTTTCTTGATCTTTTCAAAGAACTGGTTCCTGCTTTCATTAATCTGTTCTATTGTTTTTTGGTTCTATTGTTTGTTTATAATTTATGTGTACTCTTTGTACTCTAATCTTTATTATTTCCTTCCTTTTGCTGGGTTTAGCTTTTGTTTGTTGTTCCTTTTTTTTTTTTTTTTTGCTCCTTTAGGTGTAAGGTTAGGTTTTTCTGTGAGATTTATTTGGTTCTTGAGGTAGGTCTGTATTGCTCTAAATTTGCCTCTTAGAATCATTTTTGTTGGGGTGCCCTGGTGGCTCAGTCAGTTAAGCATCTGCCTTTGGCTCAGGTCATGATCTCAGGGCCTTAGAATGAGCCCTGCATTGTGCCCTGCATCGAGCTCTCCATCGGGCTCTCTCCTCAACGGGGAGTCTGCTTCTCCCTCTCACTTTCCCCTCTGTGCTCTCTCTCTCTCTCAAATAAATAAATAAATAAAATCTTTAAAAAAAAAGAATCATTTTTGCTGCACCCCAAAGATACTGGATTGTTCTGTTTTCATTTTTGTGTACTTTCACGTAATTCTTTACTTCTTCTTTGATTTCTTGGTTGGCCTATTCATTGTTTAGTAGCATGTTATTTAACCTACATTGTATTTGTGGTCTTTTCAAATTTTTTCTTATGATTGGCTTCTAGTTTCAAAGTGTTGTGTTCAGAAAAGATGCATAGTTTGACTTCGATCTTTTTGAATTTGTTGAGACTTGTTTCATGGCATAATATGTGGTCTATTCTGGCGAATGTTCTGTGTGCACTTGCAAAGAATGTGTACTCTGTTGTTTTAAGATGGAGTGTTCTGAATATATCTGTTAAATGCATCTGTTCCAGTGTGTCATTCAAAGCCACTGTTTCTTTGTTGATTTTCTCCACAGATGATCTGTCCATCCATGTAAGGGGGATGGTGAAGTCCCCTACTGTTATTGTGTTGCCATTGATTAGTTCCTTTATGTTTGTTAGTAATTGCTTTCGGTATTGGGTGCTCCCATGTTGGGCACATAAATATATTTATAATTGTTTCATTGTCTTGTTAGATTGTCCCTTTTATTATTATATAGTGTCCTTCTTTGTCTCTCATTACATTCCTTTTTTTAAAAGTCTATTTTGTCCCGGGGCACCTGGGTGGCTCAGTCAGTTGAGCATCTGACTCTTGATTTCCACCCAGGTTGTGATCTCGGGGTTGTGGGATAGAGCCCTGCGTTGGGCTCCACGCTCAGCAGTGAGTCTGCTTGGGACTCTCTCTCCTCTATCTGTCCCCCTGCTCATGTGCTCTCTCACTCTCTCTCTATCTCTCTCTTTAAAATAAGTAAATAAATCTTAAAAAATAGTCTATTCTGTCACATATAAGTATGCTATCTCAGCTTTCTTTTGACATCCATTTGCATGATAGATGTTTTTCTCTCCTCTTGCTTTCTGTCGGTCTGGAGTGAGTTTCTTGTAGGCAGCATATACATACGTCTTTTTTTTTTTAAGATTTTATTTATTTATTTGACAGACAGAGATCACAAGCAGGCAGAGAGGCAGGCAGAGAGAGAGGAAGGGAAACAGGTTCCCTTCTGAGCAGAGAGCCTGATGCGGGGCTCGGTCTCAGGACCCTGCGATCATGACCTGAGCTGAAGGCAGAGGCTTTAACCCACCCAGGCACCCCCAATACGTCTGTTTTTTTTAATCCATTCTGACACCCTGTCTGTTGATTGCAGCTTAGTCCTTTTACATTCAAAGTAATTGAGAGAGATGTATTTATTGTTGTTGTTGTTGTTTTTTTAAGATTTTATTTATTTATTTGACAGAGATCACAAGTAGCAGAGAGGCAGGCAGAGAGAGAGAGAGGAGGAAGCAGGCTCCCTGCTGAGCAGAGAGCCTGATGCGGGGCTCAATCCCAGGACCCCGGGATCATGACCTGAGCCGAAGGCAGAGGCTTAACCCACTGAGCCACCCAGGCGCCCCTATTTATTGTTGTTTCGTTACTTGTTTGTGGTTCATTGCGTAGTTTTTCTGGGGGAATATGTTTTTTTTTTAAAGACTTTAAACTCCTGTGTCATTATTCAGTCAGAATGACCCCTTGCTGTTCAGGGTCAGCGGTTTTTACTAAGATCCAGTTACCTCTGCAAGGTAATCTCCTCTCCCCGGGAAAAGGATGGTGGCCTTTGGGGTCAGACAGACCTGGTTTTGCATCTTAACTCTGCATTGAAGAGTTAGGGGACCATGGCTGAGTTGTTAAATGTCTCCAGAGTTCTTTCCTCTCTCTGAAATTTTAAGTGGAATTGGATTAAATTGGGAAGTTAATTTAGTAAGAAATGGGGTTTATGTGGAGCCATTCCAACCGGGAACAAAGCACGTTTCTGCATTTACTCAGTATGTACTTAAGTTTTATCTGTTCTGTTTTTATATGTACTGGTGTAAGGATTTGCCATTTTCTCCTCTAGAGCCTGTACATTTGGCAATCTGTTATCATTTAAGCTTTACACTAGTTCTCTTAGAATGAATTGGGAACTTTTCCGTATTTTTTTTATGCTCTGGAAAAGTTTGTATCACTTTGGAATTATTGCTTTCCTTTTAAAGTTGGACACATTTGCTCGTAGGATCGTTAAGTTTCACCCTTTTTTGGGAGATAATTCTTTGATAAGTTTGTTGATTTCTGTGATTTTCTTTTGACCTGTTTATGTTTCCTACACTTTCTTCAGGCAATTTTTATAGCTTATATTTTCCTTAAAAAGTGCTTTATTTGGTTGGGATTTTAAATATATTGGCAAAATATGGAATATTTGTTTATAATTGCTCTGGGGTTATAGGTTATGTAATCCCCGGTTATTCTGATTCCTAAGTTTGGTTTTCTCACTCTTAAAAAATTGATTGGCTTAGCTTGAATTTTCTGTTTTATTACTGTTTCTTTCCCCAAAGAATAAACTCTTGGGTTTTTAAGTGTTGTTTTTTCTACCTCATTAATTTCTCCCCTTAGTTTTATTACTTTTTCCCCTTGATTCTCCTAGGTTGGTTGTATTGTTTTATTACTAAATTCTTGAGTTGAATGCATAATTCAACTCATTTCCATTCTTTCCGGTTTGATAATAAAAGTCTTTAATGCTTTTGGACTTGAACATCGGCAGAATTCCTTAAGCATTGATACATTCTCTCTTTATCCCTTCTTTCAAGGCATTGAAATAATTGTCCTTCTGATTTTCTCTTTGATTAAAGAATTATTTATGAGTGTGTTAATATTTGTTGTCTTTTTTCAAAGCTTTCAAAGCATTACACAATTGCTATTTGATTTCCCCATTGATTGGGGGATTAATTACAAGTGAATTATGCAAATGGTAGAGTTTCTTTTTTTTTAACATTTAACTTTTTTGTTAATTTCTAGTTTTATTACATTTTGGTATTTTTGAGGGGAATTTATTATCATTTCCCTTGGGGATTATTATTTGGGGAAGTTTTGTGATAATAAATCTGTACATTTGCTTGTGAGTAGAGTAAGATCTAGTCTTCATTCAACTCTATTAATAAAGGTATTCCAGACTTCTGTTTTTTGTTGTTGGTGGTGGTTTGTAGATACTCGGATTGCCATTTTGCTCATTTTCTCTCAGAAATTCTAATTGTTTGGATTCACACATTTTTGAGTTACGATATTTATGTTCATGACTGATGTCTTACTTGTAAATTCTAGCTTTTTTATTTTTTTTAAGAAGTTTCTTTTTTTTTTTTTAAGATTTTATTTATTTGACAGAGATCACAAGTAGACAGAGAGGCAGGCAGAGAGAGAGGGAAGCAGGCTCCCTGCTGAGCAGAGAGCCCAATGCGGGGCTCGATCCCAGGACCCTGGGATCATGATCTGAGCCGAAAGCAGAGGCTTTAACCCACTGAGCCACCCAGGTGCCCCAATTCTAGCTTAAAAAAAAAAAGATTTTATTTATTTATTTGACAGAAAGAGAGAACACAAGTAGGCAGAGAGGCAGGTGGAGAGAGAGGGGGAAGCTGGCTCCCCGCTGAGCAGAGAGCCCGATGTAGGGCTCATTCCCAGCACCCTGAGACCATGACCTGAGCTAAAGGCAGAGGCCCAACCCACTGAGCTACCCAAATGCCCCAGAGTCTGACTTTCATTAATAACAAATGGCTCACTTTATCCTGTTTAAAATTTTTTTACCTTGAATTATAATTTGGTAGCAATCTTGGTTTTCTTGATTTCTTTGTACATCTATTTGCATAATATGCCTTTGCCCACTTTTGTTCCTTTTTAAATTAAAAAAATTGCATTTCAGTGTAGTTAACATACAGTGCTGTATCAGTTTCAGGTGTAGAATATAGTGATTCAGCAGGTCCATATATCACTCAGTGCGCATCATGAGTAGTGTACTTTTAATCCCCTTCACCCGTTTCCCCGCCCCACCCCCACCAACACTTTTGTTCTTAAAATCTATCTCAGTAACATTGCTGTAGATGGACTCCAGGAGGCAGCATATGTTGTGAAGAATTCTGAGAAAATTGTTTTTAAGTAGATGAACAATTTACATTTAGCGTTCTTTGTAATATGATTTTCCTTTCTTCCGTCATCTTGTTTTTCCTAATGTTTCTTCACTATGTCCATTGTTTTCTACCTTTTTGCGACACAGATTTCCTTTTTCAGTGATACAAACAGTACAGGTTTTTTTCTTTTGAAAGATTTTATTTATTTATTTATTTGTCAGAGAGAGAGAGAGAGCGAGCGAGCACAGGCAGACAGAGTGGCAGGCAGAGGCAGAGGGAGAAGCAGGCTTCCCACCAAGCAAGGAGCCCGATGTGGGACTCGATCCCAGGATACTGGGATCATGACCTGAGCCGAAGGCAGCCGCTTAACCAACTGAGCCACCCAGGCGTCCCCAGATCTTTTTATTTTATATTACACATTAAAAAACAAACAAAAGCCACCTGGGTGGCTCAGTGGGTTAAAGCCTCTGCTTTCGGCTCGGGTCATGATCCCAGGGTCCTGGGATCGAGCCGCACATCGGGTTCTCTGCTCTGCGGAGAGCCTGCTTCCTCCTCTCTCTCCCTGCCTGCCTCTCTTGCCTACTTGTAATCTCTGTCTGTCAAGTAAATAAATAAAATCTTAAAAAAAATCCTATTTGAATGTGTATTTCTCTGATTACCGGTGTTCAGACTGAAATAATGTTAACTTCTTCCTGAATAAGATAAGGAAGTCAGCATTCTCTACTTCCTTTTTTTCTTTCCCCTGTTGCTTCCTTTATGTTTTTGGCTTAATACAGCATTTTATTGCCAGCTTCTTATTTTAAATTCTTTTTTTAACTTGTATTGCATTTTAAAAATAATTCATTTTTATATTGATTTATAGCAATATTTGCAACACTTATTTAAACAGGTGTGTGTTTTAACAGTTTCAGTGCTTACTACCAGTCCTTTCATACCAAAGTTTCTCTATTTTTTTCTACATTTTTATTTCACTGCAAAATGATTTCTATCTCCTTCTTTCCAAGGAATGGGATACTTTCTGAGCCCTTGATTATGTGAGAATGTCTTTTTGCTGTCTTCATGAGTGAATCAGAGCTCAGTAGAAGATAAAATTCCTGGTACATACCTTCTGTTGGTAGAATTCTAGAGGCATTTCACGTTGATTTTGGGAATTTAAACTTTTGAAAGAGAATTTGAAAATGGTGTGATTTTTTAGGAAAAAATCCTATTATAGATAATCTGATTTTTAAGCCTTGATGTCACAGAGGCTTTCTTTATGTGTGAAATTCAAGACTAATTCTTTATTTTCATGCACATGGTAAGTGTTTATTGATCACTTGTGTGTTTGATATTATTTTAGGCACTGAGAATTCAGTAGTGAATGAGACAGAAAGGACCTTTCCCTCCTGAAAAGTAGTCAGGTGTGATATAAATGTTATTGTTTTTCACTAAGTTTTCCTAGTACCGAAGAGGGTTTTTGGATCTTCAGATTTGGGTCCATTTGATGTAATCTGAAATGGTGGGTTTTGGTGGTTTTATTAAAGCTCGGGGACAAAAGGAGCTGCACTGGGGTTGCCACCGGTAACTGATTATATACTTTCAGGTTGGTTGGGGTTAGGGAAAGCACAAGCCTCCAAGGTGTTTTGGAAACAAGGTTTCCAGGATCCTGAGGGGACTAGTTATTGTTAGGAGAGGTCATTTATTGCTGTCTAGTAAACCCTTAGTCATGAGACCCTTCAGATGTGTATCAGCGGGCCATATGCTTGGAGGATGATTGCTTACATATTTCTTGGTAAGGTAGAGATAAAGGAAGTTTCCAAAGGAATGTATATGTTCAAGTAGACTCCCAGGATGGGGGTAGGGTGCAGTTGGGCTATGATTGCCTTTTGCCCCTAGCAAAGTGTCAACATCCAGGCAGCTGAGCTCCCAGAGGGAAGGTTATTCTGCCTGTTTCAAGGACTTGTCAGTAGGCTCTAGGCAGTAAGGAAACTTAGATCTTTCTTTTGCCTTTGTTTCCCACGTCACATTTATACATTAAAAATAGTTTCTTTCATGAAATCTCTGATTATTGCTTTTTTTTTTCAATTGGTATTTTGGCTCATCAAATGCTTCTATATGGAATTCCTTGTTTGTCTGCACTTGTCTTCACTCTCTCCCTTCCCTGACTTTTCCCTCTGTCTTCTGTGAGAGTGCAACAGGTGTATTCTGTACAGACATGTATGCATATGTGCATCAGCCTTTCTGGCCTTCACTATTTCTAATGCATGTTATATTTTGTTGTTGAACTTGCATTTCCTTGTCTCAACTATTTCCTTTTTTTTTTTTTTAAAGCTCTACGCCCAGTGTGGGGCTTGAACTCAACGATCCCAGGATCAAGAGTCACATGCTCTATGGACTAAGCCAGCCAGGCACCCTTCACCTAGTTCCCTTTTTATTTCTGCTTCTCTCAACCAGTTTCCTCTCTTGCATCCTCTTATTAGCTCATCCTTTATCTGTCTTAATCTATCTTTAAAAGTTTTTACTGAAAACACAAAAAAAGTTGCCTAATTTTATTATTACTTTGGTCAATTTTTTTTCAAAAGAATATTCATTCTTTGCCTCTCAAGCATAATCTTCTTTGTAGAATCATTTCATAGGCTTGTTTTTTTGGCTTCTAGATTAATTATTGTTAGAAGATAAAAGTTCTATCTAGGTTTGATGTTTCTTTCCTAATAAAAGGGATGGCATTCTCTTTGCTCTTACTTTTTTTTGGATGATATTAGTGTGCTTATCTCAGATTTCATCTTGAAGGATTTACTGTTGATTGGATAACCCAGCATCCTTCTGGAAGCAGCTAGCTGTGAGAAAGCCGACACTGCCCTGAACTTAATTTCTGAGCACTTTTTATTTTTTTAAAGTAGGTTCCACACCCAGTGTGGAGACCAAACAGGGCTTGAACTCATGACCCTGAGATCAAGACCTGGGCTGAGATCAAGAGTCAGATGCTTAACTGGCAGACCCACCCAGGCGCCCCTATTTCTGAGCACTTTGCTATTTTTTTTTTAAAGATTTACTTATTTATTCGAGAGAGAGAGCATGCCCCTGCCCAAGGGGGTGGGGGGATGGGGAGTGGGGAAGACTGGGGTTCATTAGAGGGAGAGACTCTTCAAGCAGACTCCCTGCTGAGCGCAGTGGGGTTGGGGGAGTGGGAGGGTAAGGGACTTGGAGGTGAGGGTAGTGGTGCTGGATCTTACCACCCATGATGTCATGACCAGCTGAAACCAAGCATCTCGAGCTTAACCCACCGAGCTGCCTGTGTGCCCCCGAGCACTCGGCTGTCTTGATTGGTGAAACTTGCTCTGGGCCAGCATCGTGTTGTCCGAACTTCATTATGACACTATGGTCTGCAGAGGCAGGAGAGAACCAAGTCCCTCCTCCTGCCCACCCAGGCTCTCTGTCAGGTGGAACCTCCAGGTCCCTAAGCCTCCCCATAGAAGTCCTTCCATGATACTGATCTCCAGTAGCTAAGAAAGGACTATTATTATTATTTCTACTGGTAGAAGTAGTCACAGTGGTATACACAGTTTTTACCCTGGCTGCCTATCAGCACTGCCTGGTGCGTTACAACAAAATACAGACGTGTGCTTGTCCCTCAGATCCGCTGTGTCTGGGTGATTCCGATGTGCAGGCAGGAGCAGGAGCGACCAGGCTAAATCGTTCCAGATGGAGCATCCTTCGCTTATTTGTCCTGTTGCCCTCCTTGCTTCCAGCCCCCACCTCTGTGGGCCCCAGCCCTTCCCCACTTCCTTCCCTGAAAGGCTCTGAGACCATGCTCCTTTGCTTGAGGGCACGTTGTACATCATAGCTCTCAGCGTCTTTCTTTTGTCTGGTCTCATCCACACGGTGCTGAGCTGAAACGTCTTCATGTTGATGCCTTGGGTATGTCAACCAACCCTGCCTTCCAACCCAGATGCAAATTTTGACCCATTTTTACTATTCTCAGCCGCTTCTGTCAGAACTGGGGGTGGGAAGTGGGAACCAGATGCTTTTGTTCACGTTGCCATCCGTCCCCTGAGTTCAGACTCTCCTGGCTGTGAGTGAGCCGGTCCTACAGAGATGGGAGCTGTGCGGATGGTATTTCTGCTTTAAGTTCTGTTTGTGGAACAGACATCCTTGCACACGTATATTTGGTGTGCCTCAGAATCATATGCAAACATGTGGCAATTTTTGCTTCTGATGTCTTTGTGAAATCTTTCAAAGTTGTGAAGATGAAAGGGAGCACAAGGTCTTCAGATTCTCTCTCATAACCGTATTTTTACATTTTCCAATTACAGCCGAGAATATTTTCCCCCGGGGAATTGCCTCGTGTTGCATCTGTGAGTGATATGTGATATGCTCTGGAGAGTTTTGATTTTGAATAGAATAATCTGTTGTCCTTCTTCCTGCTTAGGGAGCAGAGACTCACATGGGAGAAATGTAGTTTTCTAGGTAGTAATAAAAAGTTTCTCTCTGCTAGACATTTAAACCTTTTCTTATTTGTAGAAAGTGTACCGGCTTGTTGGGAAGCTTGCTCTTCCTTGAAAATTAGCTTTGGTATTCCTGGACACTATGTGAGTTTTTTACTCATTAGTAACAAACCTCTTCCTTCTTCATGACTACCTGAAGAAAATAGAACATTAAAGGAATAAATTAGACTGCGGGGGGAATGAAGTGCCTTTTTTTTTTTTAATCCAGTGGTTGAAATAAGTCTCCTTTCTGATTATTTTATTGTCTTCATCCTTATCTGAGTAGCTCTTGAAATACTGTCTGCTGAGAAGCAAACATCTTGCCTGGCCATCTCCTTTCTGTTCATCTTCTAGGTCGGAAACACCCACGCTGAGAGTTCTGATCCATGGTCTTCGACTTCTATTCACATTTTCCTTACTCCCGGACATTCTAGGTGTTGACATGCTTACCTTCAGGACGTTTCATGTGTGGACTATCCAAGTGATAGGGTGAACTTTCTTAAAAATATCACAGCTTTATTGGTTTATGGTTATTTTTTAAAAAAAGATTTTATTTATTTATAAAAGAGAGAGAGAGAGGGCAAGAGAGAGCATGAGCAAGGGGGAGAGGGAGAAGCAGGGAACCCGATGCAGGACTCAATCCCAGGACTCTGGGATCATGACCTACCTGAGCTGAAGGCAGAGGCGTAACCGACTGAGCCACCCAGGTGCCCCTAGTTTATGGTGATTTTTAAGTATGAATTCTTTCTTTCTTTTTTTTTTTAAGATTTTATTTATTTATTTGACAGTCAGAGATCACAAGTAGGCAGAGAGGCAGGCAGAGACAGAGAGGAGGAAGCAGGCTCCCCGCCGAGCAGAGAGCCCGATGCAGGGCTTGATCCCAGGACCCTGGGATCATGACCTGAGCCGAAGGCAGAGGCTTAACCCACTGAGCCACCCAGGTGCCCCTAAATATGAATTATTTCATCCAATTCTCTCAGTAGCCTGTGATGGAAGAAAAGCAAAGCAGATGACTTGATTTCACAGAGAAGAACTTGAGGATTCAAAGGGCTAAGTGAATTAGCTGAGGTCATGCAGTTAAGTTGTAGAGTCAGGACTTGTAGTCAAATGGGACGCTCTTGCTGTTAAACACCCTGCTGGCTCATGTAAGACATCAGAGCTTCCGTTGTACTTGGCCAAGATATGTTTTGCTAAGACATGCAACCTTTCCGTATGTTTTATCTTTTAGAAGATGATCTCTTAGAAGATGGAGGAATTTTCAATATTTCAGTATTCAGTGAAGCTTGTTTGAAACTGAGCAGGCACCCTAGGAAACTTGGATCAGAACAAATGTACCAAGTAAGAAGATCTCTCATGTTATCTGTCAAAGTATTGCATCACTTAAAATCTGGGGGCTCTCCAAGTGAGGATCCAAAGCATTTAAAAACACTGATGGAATAAACTTCTAGACAGTTTGATTTTTGTTTCTAGAGTTGGAAATGAGATGGGGGGCCAAGTGGGGGACGAAATTGGAAGAAGGCACACTAGTGGGTGGCTTGCTGTCAGTTTCTCTGTCCGGTATTTCACATATATGTATCTTACTTTATTTTAGTGCATTTTATACTTACAGCTTATTCTGTCATCAAATTCACACTGGGTTTGTAAATTTTTAAGAAACTCATTGCATGACAATTGGTCCTCATTTAACTTGACTTTTTAAAAATCATACCTCTCAAGTAAAATGATTCCTAAATTCAGGTCAGAACTGAGGTTTGTTATTTTGTGTCACTTTTAGCGCCTCTTGGCAGAGTAGACTAGGTATTAAATTCAAGTTCATTTATTCATTTGTTAGCCATTTACCAACAGTGTATCATTTATCAGGACTCATGACTTTTCGTTCCCACTGGTGTAAATACACAAGTAAGCGACAGTGTGGTGTAATGAGTGCTTTGATAAAAGGTAAATAAATGGGGGGTTGTGTGCACGTGTGTATGTCCAGGCAGGGTTTTTTGTTTTATATTTTTTTAATTTTAATTTTTTAAAATTTTATTTATTTATTTGAGAGAGGGAGAGAGAGAGAGAGAGCGCGCGCGCATGAGAGGGGAAGGGTCAGAGGGAGAAGCAGACTCCCTGCTGAGCAGGGATTCCCAACTCGGGGACTCGATCCTGGGGTTCCAGGACTCGATTCCAGGATCGTGACCTGAGCCTAAGGCAGTTGCTTAACCAACTGAGCCACCCAGGCGGCCCTGTTTTGTTTTTTAGACAAGAAGCAAAGACAGTGCTAAATCACAGAAAACGAGTGGGACTCAACTAGATAAAAGATGTGGAGTGAAGGTGGAGAAGGGCACTGGGGACAAGTAGAGAAGCATCTTGGATATTAGGGAACACGGTTCTCTTAGGGAACAAAGAAAGCAAGGGAGAATAGGAAGAGATGAGGCAAAAACCTGAGCCGTGACTTAATTTTGGGTTTGGATCTTATTTTGATGTCTCTGTGGAGCCACTGGAGGATTTTAAGTAGTTGAGCCAAATATTCACATTTTCATGTTTAGAAGGAACACAGGGGCTAGAAACATATTCAAGTCCCCAAATAAAGTTAAGATTATTACTAATATAAGATGTAGATGAATTTTAAAAATGAGTATAGAAATAAATGGTCCTGGGACAGTTGGTTAGCTACCTGGTTAAGAAAATAAATGATTCTGGGTGCCTGGGTGGCTCAGTCATTAAGCATCTATCTGCCTTTGACTCAGGTCATGATCCCCGGGTCCTGGGATCGAGCCCCACATCGGGGTCTCTGCTCAGCAGAAAACCTGCTTCTCCCTCTCCTGCTTGTGTCCTCTCACTGTGTCTCTCTCTGTCAAATAAATAAAATCTTTAAAAAAAAAGAAATGATTCTTTGCATTTACACTAAAATGATTAAAGAGTTAAGTTAAAAAAATAGTTGTTTATTAATATGTTAAAGATTCATCTAAGTAACGTGAAGAGCATTCTCAACAAGTCCATTGGAAAATGTGAACATTCAAGGGCAGTTTTCTAAAGAGGAGATATATATATATATATATACACACACACATATACATATATACATATATATAAAATGCCAAAACACATATGAATATATTTTATACCTCACTTGTAAGAAAAAAGAGAAAAACAATTAAACGACAAGATACAATGATTCTTCTATAAGCATAGAGTACTGTTTTTGTTTGTTTGTTTTTTGTTTAATTTTTTTTTTTGAGAGAGAGTGAGCATGCGTGCAAGGTTGGGCAAGGGCAGAGGAAGAGGGAGAGAAAGAGAATCTTAAGCAGGCACCATGCCCAGCATGGAGCCTGAAGCAGGACTCGATCTCACGACCCTAAGATGATGACCTGAGCCTAAATCAAGAGTCAGACACTTAACCAGCTGAGCCACCCAGATGCCCCCAGCGTAGAGTACTGTTACACACAGCTCCTGGCTGGTTAAACAGGCATGACTTTTCTGGAATAGTTATTTCTGATTTGTTAGCCTCAGTAAATTTTTGGAAATGAGCTATAATTAATCAAGCAGACCTTTACAGAAAGACTAAGCGGTTCCCTGAAGTGCTATTTCTAGTAGGGGAAGTTGGAAACGATGTCAATGTTCATGTGGGGATTTGGCTACATAAACAATCCCACATTCATCTGCTAGAACCTTTTGCAGATGCTGAGTATGTTCTGCCTCACAGTGAATTGCAGTTGCTGCTGTTGACCAGGATTCCTGTGGAAATGGTCTCTGTTTCTCCTATTACTTCGCCCTTTATCTGTCTCTCCTTCTTAGGATTCCCTTCCTCTGCCGATCCCCGATCCCTTAAATCTGATTACCGTCAAGGTTGTGTGTTGCCCATTCTCTTGTCATTCTGCACCCATCTCTGGGCCATCTTATCCAATCTTTTTACTTCCTTCACTGTCTCTATGCTGTTAAGTCCTAAATCTTTCTCCCCAGACCTCATCTGTTCTATAAGCTCTAGGCCCACACTCCCTGATTAACTTTTTGTGGTTTTTTTTGTACTGTCTTCATAGATGTGTCTCTCCTACCAGCAATGCGCTTCTTCCCCTTACCCTACCTGCCTGACTCCTGTTTATCTGCAAGGCACGGGTCAGTCATCTCCCCTAGTGGGCAGGTTTCAGCAACCTTTTGCCCTGAACACTGTTCCCTCTGTCTGAATTGCTTGTCCTCTCTGCAGCTCACCTGGTTAGTGCTCATTTCTCCACGGGTCCAAATTTAGATAGGGCAGCTTTTCCTGACCCCCAAGGAGGCGGGTTAGGTGTCCCTCCTGAGTGCCCCACTGCCTCATGTATTCTAGGACTTACCCCTGGGTATTTTGTTTGCCTGGATACTCATCTGTGAGTTCCTTGAGGTTAGGGGTTGTACTTTGCCATTGTATACCCAACACGGTATACTCTGTATATCTATTTACAGAATGAATTAATGACAGAGAAAAAAAAACTTCACAATATATTTTTAAATAAAACAACCTTACTGTAAAATTGCGCATACAGCATGATTTAAAATATGTGATCAGAAAGTTATATTTTGTTTGTAGACTAAACCACGTGGAGTTTAGGATGAGATGGAGTCTATACAAAGACTGCCTGCATAGTTGTGAGGTTCTTTTCCAGCAGATGGCAGCAAACTAAATGTAGACCTGATGAAGCCAAATATCTGGGTGGACCCAGTGTGTTTCGGGTTTTCTTGAATGGGTGAAATTGAGAACAGAGTAAGGGCAAGGGCATGGAGGGTGTCAGGCAAGAGAATAACTGAAGTGATAGGGTACCTGGGAGAGCTGGGGAAGACCGGGATGGAGGAGGTAGAATACAGGTAGAAGATCTTGAGTGAGGATGCCTTGAGGGGGGTTTCTTGAGAGAGATCAGGTGTAATGAAAAGTGGTCCAGTGGGATAGGAGATTGTGAGATCTTGGAGCCGCTCTGAGGATGGCACAGCCTGGGATGTGGCTGTGGATATGAGTAGCGAAAGTGGAGCAGAAGAACTTCATGGCATTGAGCTCAGGATCTCTGAGGCCAAGTTTCGATGGCGTGTCCATAAAGACCTTCAGGTTACCCAAGAGAATGCTAGGAACTGGGGGAGAGGGGAAACTCCCAATGAGCCGGGTCTTGGATGACTGGAAGAACGGCAGTGATGAGGAGGGATGGAGGGCAGCCATAGCCAGTGACATGAGCATCAAAGCAAACGCTAAACACCAAGATGTCCAGCGGTAGCACATGAATCAGCTCGGGGTTGATCATATTACTTCTGGGACCTTCACATGTTTTTTCCCTCATAAGTCCTTACACTATACATGCATCTTAGGTTGGCAGTGGATAGAGTGTTAAAGGTTAACACCATGCATGATGGATCCATGGGCCAAAAACTCAAAAACTCTCTTACCAGAGCTCTACTAGGAAGGACCAAGTGAAGTGTCCTTGCACAGTTGCTTTGAAAGCATAATTGGGAAGAGTCCTCATGAAGTTCAAAATTCTGTTTCGTGAGGCATATCAATGGATTCTTTTTGAATGAAAAGAAGAGAATTTTGCCCAGTGGCTCCAATGCCATCTTCTTCACCCGGGAGGGCATTGTTATCTTAGAATAGCCTACATTTTGTTCATTGAGATGCTGTTATACATTTTAAGCTTTGTCCTGTAGCTGGTGGAGGGGCGGGGGACGTTGAACAGGACAGGGAGGGTAGGTTTGTAAAGCCCATCCCCAGGTTAGCTTGCTGTTGTATTAAAAGTAATTCCAGGGACGCCTGGGTGGCTCAGTTGGTTAAGCAGCTGCCTTCGGCTCAGGTCATGATCTCAGCATCCTGGGATCGAGTCCCACATCGGGCTCCTTGCTCGGCAGGGAGCCTGCTTCTCCCTCTGCCTCTGCCTGCCACTCTGCCTGTGCTCTCTCTCTCTCTCTCTCTCTGACAAATAAATAAATAAAATCTTTTAAAAAAAAAGTAATTCCAATAGAATGAACACCTTCTTGCTTTATTTCTGTTTTGCTTATAATCTAGATATCTGCAAGCCAACAGAAAATTTAACGCGCTTTCTTTTCATCTCACGACAGTTTCAAGTTCTGGGTCAAAGGTGGTACCTGAATAATTTTTATCATGCAACATCATTTAACTTCACAACAAGGGAGCGAGCTCCGCTGGTGTGTTTAGACCTGTACCCAGCAACTGATTACACAGTGAATGTCACTCTCCTGGGATCTTCTGAGCAGCACTCAGTGCAAATAAAGATGACAACCGCACCAGCAGGTGGGTGTACGTGTCTCTTTGTGTCTCAGGACACGTGAAATAATGTGCATTGCACAACGTGGGGGACCATGAAGAATGCCCATCTGGGAGTCAGGAGACTTGTGTTCCAGTTCTAATGACACCCAACTTTTCTCTGGGCTTCACGGTGCCTGACTCTCACCATCTATTCCCTTCCCCACAGGAGTTCTAGCTCATAGCGGGGTAGAGACTTAGAATGGGCCATTTTATTTAGGGCTCCCTGATAGTGATGGATTGAAAATACTGTCGGGTCTCCTATCTCTTACTCCGGTTTAAGATCGCTGAGCCCCCAGGGTAGTCATTATGGACAACCAGAACCAAATTCCTGGAGATCAGTGATGTGAGCCTCACTGTGCTGTCACTGGTGAGACAAAGAGGCCTTATGACTAGACCGTGTTTGAGCACATGAGCCTGTCATAGAGAACAGTGGCTTCATGGAGGTCAGGCTTCCTAGAAAGGGCATGCGGCTGTGAGGAAGCCAGATAAAGGCCAGCTGTATGAACTCTATAGCTCTCGTTAGTAGGAAGGGACACAGAATTTTTTGTTCTTGAGTCCTTTGGGTTTAGCAGACAAATTTACAGGCAACCAAGCAGAGGGGCTGCCACCTCTGAAGGAAGGCAGTTGAATAGGTTAGATCCTGCTCCTGTCTTCCTAATGCTTCTCTCTCATATTCACCATTGTTCTGAGAAAAGGAAAAGCAGAATTATGTGATGGTTGCCCAACACTGTGAACTTAAGAAACACTAAAGTATACACTCAAAAGTGGTTAATTTTATGTTGTGTGACCTTCAGCTCCATTTTTAAAAAACAGCCAATGAATTAGCTATGTTCTTCCTGGCTCCCAGGCCTCAGTTACCTCCTGACTGATCTTTACATGACATAATACAAGTAAATTATTTAGAATAGCTCCCAGCACTTAATAATGATGATGATGATAATACGTATGTTTATTGAGTACTAAGTATGTGTCGGGCACTGTTCAAAGTGCCCTCTTTGGGTTAGTATCCAAAATATATTTAAAAAAAAAACTTAGAAAACTCAACACCCAGAAACAAAATAAACCAATTAAACAATGGGCAGAAGACATGAACAAACATTTTTCCAAGGAAGACATGCAGATGGCCAACAGACACATTGAAAGATGTACCACATCACTCATCATCAGGAAAAGCAGATCAAAACCACAGTGACATACCACCTCATTACTGTCAGAATGGCTAAAATCAACAACACAAGAAACAACAGGTGTTGTGGCCCCTGGGTGGCTCAGTCGGTTAAGCCTCTGCCTTCAGCTCAGGTCATGATCTTAGGGTCCTGGGATCGAGCCCCATGTCGGGCTCCCTGCTTAGCAAGGAGGCTGCTTCCCCCTCTCTCTGCCTGCCTCTCTGCCTACTTGTGATCTCTCTCTGTCAAATAAATAAATAAAATCTTAAAAAAAAAAAAGAAACAACAGGTGTTGGAGAAGATGTAGAGAAAGGGGAACTCTCTTGCACTGCTGATGGGAATGCAAACTAGTACAGACAGTTCGGAGAACAGTTTGGAGGTTCCTCATAAAGTTAAAAATAGAACTATGCAAAAATAAATAAATAAATAAAAATAGAGCTATGCTACCATCCAGAAATCCCACTACTAGGTATTTACCCAAAGAATGCAAGGACACTAATTCAAAGGGAGACATGCACCCTGGTGTTATATAGCATTATTTACAATAGTCAAATTATGGAAGTAGACCAAGTGTCCATCGACTGATGAGTGGATAAAGAAGGTGTGGAGATTATATATGTATATATATATATATATATACACACACATATATTTAGAGTGAGCAAAAAAATAAAAAAACAAAACAGAAACAAAAACAAAACCAATGTGTCCTCTTTGAATCAACTCAGATCTACCAAACCGTCTGAGGAAGGCATTGCTGTTATTCCCATTTTATAGACAAAGATCATGAGATCTTTTTTTTTTTAATTTTTAAAAAATTTATTTATTTGTCAGAGAGAGAGGGAGAGAGACCGAGCGAGCACAGGCAGACAGAGAGGTAGGCAGAGGCAGAGGGAGAAGCAGGCTCCCCTCTGAGCAAGGAGCCTGATGTGGGACTTGATCCCAGGACGCTGGGATCATGACCTGAGCTGAAGGCAGCCGCTTAACCAACTGAGCCACCCAGGCGTCCTGAGATCTTAAACAATTTATCCAGGATCGCGTACCTAGTGATTTGAACACGGGCTGGTGTGACCCTGGCCCCACAGCCTTCATTCTTAATGTAATTCTGCTGCTTCTCACTAATTATTAGTTATTCCAAAGAAAAAAGCAAAATTATATTCTCAGAACCCAGTGCATAGTTCGTCCTGACCCACCTGACTTTTGCCAACCTTGGACCATGAGTAAAAACTTCAAACACCATGTTTACATAAATGCATTCATAGAATACATGTTTATTTCTTTCCTACTCTGTGTCAAGCAGGTTCTGATAGCTGACATCGTGGTAGCAGTAAAGCAGTCCCCAGCTGACATGGCGTTGGAGTTGTTGAGGGGTCGTGGTGGAGCGAGATAAACAAGTAGGGAAATAAATCCCATGTTAGGTGGCGAAGAAAGCATGGCAAAGGGAGTGACAACTGGTGGTTAGGAAAGGCCTCTATTTAAATATATATTATATATATTATATTTAGGCCTCTCTCTATATATAAATATATGTATATGATATATAAAATATATTTATATTTTATTTTTATTTAAATTCACTTTTTAAAAAATTTATTTATTTTTCAGAGAGAGAGAGAGAGAGCCCGAGTACAGGCAGATAGTGTGGCAGGCAGAGGGAGAAGCAGACTCCCTGCGGAGCAAGGAGTCCGATGTGGGACTCGATCCCAGGATGCTGGGATCATGACCTGAGCCGAAGGCAGCCGCTTAACCAACTGAGCCACCCAGGCGTCCCTATTTAAATTCATTTAATTAACATATACTGTAGTATTAGTTTCAGAGATAGAACTTAGTGATTCATCAGTTGCATGTAACACCCAGTGCTCATTCCATCATGTGCCCTCCTTAGTGCCCATCATCTAGTTACCCGTGCCCCTCAACTCCCACCCCTTCTGCAACCCTCAGTTTGTTTCCTAGGGTTAAGAGTCTCTTCTGGTATGTCTCCCTTCTGATTTCATCTTACTTTATTTTTCTCTCCTTTCCCCAATGATCCTCTGTTTATTTCTTAAGTTCCATATATCAGTGAGATCATATGATAATTGTCTTTCTCTGATTGAATTATTTTGCTTAGCCTAATACCCTCTAGTTCCATCCACATCGTTGCAAGTTATTTCTTTTTTTTTTGATGGCTGAGTAATATTCCAGTGTGTATGTGTGTGTGTGTGTATGTGTATACCGTATCTTCTTTATCCATTCATCTGTCGATGGACATCTGAGCTCTTTCCATGATTTGGCTATTTTAGACATTGCTGCTATAAACATTGGGGTGCAGGGGCGCCCCTTTGGGTCACTATGTTTGTATCTTTTGGGTAATACCTACTAGTGCAATTGCTGGGCCATAGGGTAGTTCTAATTTTAACTTTTTGAAGAACCTCCATACTATTTTCCAGAGTAGCTGGAAAATATTTCCAGCTTTCTTTCCCACCAGCTGTGTAAGTGGGTTCCCCTTTCTCTGTATCCTCAACAACATCTGTTGTTTCCGGACTTGTTAATTTAGCCATTCTAACTGGTGTGAGGTTGCTTCTCATTGTGGTTTTTATTTGCACTTCCCTGATGATGAGTGATATTGAGCATTTTTTCATGTATCTTTTGGTCATTTATATGTCTTCCTTGGAGAAATGTCTGTTTATGTCTTCTGGAAGGCCTCTATTAGAAAGTGACATTTGAGCACAGATCTGGAGGAAGTGAGGGAATAAGCCATGCACAGGGAGGACACCAAGTGACATGGTCTTGAGAGAGGCATGTCCTTGGCATGTTCTAGGAACATAAAGGAAGTTAGTGTGGCTGGAGCAAAGTGAGCTGGAGAAAGTGGTAGGAGATGGGGTCTACACTGTATGTAGCTTGAGTATCAATCAGGGTCCCATGGTGTCAAATTTAGAAAGTAAGTCCACTGTTATCTTCTCCTTTACAACCTGGATCCTGAATTACCAATGCGAAGTATAATCTGGCATGTGATATTTCACCCTCTCTAGATTACCAAGCTACTTGGAGTCCACCACCTGTGAATTTGAACTAAGTTTGGGAAATGATCTCTTCTCATAAGGTTACTGGGATCTGTGCGACACTAGTCTTGCCATATGTTTTGCAGGGAGGGACGTTCTCTTCCCTTGAAAGTTTTAGAACTTTGCCATGGTGGCTCTGGGTCTTTCTTGGTGCCCATCCCAAGGATTTAGAGCCTTTCCATTTTCATTTCTCCTTCAAGCCCTGTTCCTATCCACTGGTCACCACGTCAGAAGCTCTTTGTCTCTAGTGGAAGAGCGTCCTTGCTGTGGGCAGGAGGCCCCACGTTATAGTGAGAGGAGTAGTAGTAGGAAAGTCTTCGAGAGAATGGCACTGTCTTGCATGCCTCCTTCACTGTCCCAATTTCCTGCTTTTTTCTCTCAATTTCTCTGTCCCCAGAAAGATCCCAAGAATTGTTTTAGTTCTGAGCTTTTGGGTTTCTTATCCGAATACCTTGTCTCTGAGTGCCACTTCCTGCTTAGGAGTTTTCACATTTGTCTCCTGGAGAAACACCCTCGGTGGATCCTTAAGCTTCTCTGTTTCTGGAACTGGTGCTTTCGCTGGCTGAGTGACGTCCAGGAAGTGCCTTAGGTTAGTGGATTTCCACCCAAGCCCCACCTTTCCTTAGAACTGACTTTTAAGACTCAGCTGCCTGGGCTGCTTTATTGGGCACCGCAACATCCCTTCTGGCCACCATATCCTTTCCTGCATCAGGTAAGCCTCCAGGGCCCAGCTCTCTCCGATGATTCCCACTAGAAGCTTTGCACCTGCCATCCCCCTCATTTCTGTTCCTTCTCTATCCCCAGGTCTGGCCAGTTCCTTTTGCTAGGTATTAGGACTTTCCTGCCCTATATTTGGTTTTTATTTTCACACTTAGATTTTTGTTCTCCTAACATTGTACTTTGGATTCAGCCAGGGGAGTCCCCATGGGGAAAGAATGATGCCAGAGAGTTCTGGATCTGCTACCATCCTCCAGTGTTGAAAGAAATCTTGCCCACCTTTCATTTCATTAGAGGGTGTATGTTTCTATTCAGTTCAACCTCTAACCCAGAGGGAGGTCTGATCAATTGTCATTCTCCTTGGATCCTCCTTCAGGCACCTGTTTTTCTGTTCCTTCTTCCTCAAGTTCTAACTCCCTGCATTTCCCAGGCGGGTTTCCTTCAAGCCAGTGCTGTACCTGCTACAAGAACAGTGTCACCTGAAACTAGTTTAACGACGCTTGAAGAATTCTCCGATTTTTCTAGCCATTCTCTTCTTAAATGTGTCCCCATTTTCTGAAACTGTGTAGCATGACAACTGCAGTTACAGAGGGCTGCCCCATTAATGTTGACTCTGGTGTCCCTACTTAAAAGTTTTAGAAGACCTCTCTTGAGAGAATGATACCTGGATCTGGGCACCTGTTGCAGGAAGTGTCCTCTTAGTCTGTCCTCCATAATAGTCCTGTTACTCTTCTTTTTGATGATTTTGAGCCACTTTCCCCAAATCTAGTAAATACTCCTATCTTTCAGGGGCTTTTTAGAGTAATTACAGTTGGAAGTATTTTCTTTTCCTTATCATATTTTATTTTCTAGCTGGGCCAATAGGATTTCAAATTTTCTTCTCCTTGATGTGATTTCCTTCACTCTATTTCATTCTCTCCTAGTCTTGCCCAATGTGCAGGTCCCAGAAAGCAAGAATCTGCATCATGTTTGGGCAGTGACCTATGATATATGAACTCTACCCACGAGGAGATGTGACCAAGGAATGGGAGTCTCCTACCAGTCAGATTATATATTTATTGTACCTTCCTTGAGGATTAGTGCATAGGGAGTGGAGAGAGGCTGCAATCATGTTTTCCTTTGTGGAAATGGGAAGACAGGTAAATAACAACCTTAACACATTTGAGCAAGGTAATCAGCTTCTGCAGGGTTAGAGGGTTGAACAGGAAAGTTTTCCTCTAGTTCTAGGAGTCTATGTCAGGAAAAGCTGAGGTTTCTTCAGAACTCTGGGTTCTGGGTTTCTTCAAATCCATTTATTTCAACATCCAAATTTATTTATTTATTTCAAGATTTTATTTATTTATTTGACAGACAGAGATCACAAGTAGGCAGAGATCCAGGCAGAGAGAGAGGGGGAGGCAGGCTCCCTGCTGAACAGAGATCCCGATTCTGGGCTTGATCCCAGGACCCTGGGATCATGACCTGAGCCGAAGGCAGAGTTTTTTTTTTTATTTTTTTAAAAATTTTTATTTTTTATAAACATATTTTTATCCCCAGGGGTACATGTCTGTGAATCGCCAGGTTTACACACTTCACAGCACTAACCATAGCACATACCCTCCCCAATGTCCATGACCCCACCCACCTTTCCCGACCCCCTCCCCCCAGCAACCCTCAGTTTGTTTTGTGAGATTAAGAGTCACTTATGGTTTGTCTCCCTCCCAATCCCATCTTGTTTCTTTTCTTCT
>PISX010012907.1:0-58867 GCA_004024625.1 Mellivora capensis
AGCAAAGTCCCAAAGCTGAATTTATGGCTTACTTAAAGTGAGAGAGAGTTTGCTGGTCAGACTACAATATGTAAGGATTTCAAAGAATGGCAGACTTCTCCAAGCATTGAAGGGTTGACGTAAGGGGGAGAGCATCACTGTGAGTGAGACTGCTGGTTTGTCTGCACTCAGGAATGTGTGCGATGGACCAAGTCCTCTGGTTGACTGTCAGAGGTGAGGGACTGGCAAAGGATATTATTCACTGAGGTGCATTGCTTTTGATTAGCTAAAAGATTTAAAATGGGTTCTGGTAATTTCCAGGGCATTTATCAATAAAGGAGGTTTGGAGCTAGTTTTGGTGACTACTAGTAGTTACAAAATAATCAGTCTTTTCCTATGTATATGGAATTTTTAAAAATTCTTTGAGCCATCCTTTTATAGCTCATCACATCCGTTTAAAGTAGAAGCCGAAACTCTCACAGCAGTTTATAGAATTCTGCACCATCTATTTCCATCCACCCCATTTACCTCTCCTTTTACCTCGCCTTTGCTGATTATACTTCAACTATCCTGTTCTGTTCATAGTCCCTGTTTCTACCCCAGGGACTTACAGCTTCCCTTGCTGGAATGTTATTCCCTCAAATATCAGTGCAGATCAATCCTTGTATTCTCAGGTCTTTGCTTAAATCATACCTACAACTTCTGAGGGACACCTGTCCTGGCTACCAGCCACATTACCATTTAACATTGCAACCCTCCAACTCCCCTCTCCCTGATTCATTTTTATTTTATCTACAGTATGTCATTATCTGATATAATACACTACACACACACACACACACACACACACATGGGCAGGTGCCTGGGTGGCTCAGTCTATTAAGTGTTTGACTCTTAGTTTGGGCTCAGGTCATGATCTCATGGTCGTGAGGTTGAGCCCCATTTGACATTGTCCCTCTCCCATTGCCCCCCCCAACTGCTTGCCTTGACTCTCACTCAAATAAATAAATAAATCTTAAACACACACACACACATGTGTTTTTTTACCTACTGATTTAGTTTCTGTCTCCTTATACCTGAATGTAAGGTTCATGAGGGGCAGAAGAGTGTTTGTTAAAGTGCTGTTTTCCTGTCTTGTAGAATGATACCTGGTACATAGTAGGATTTGACAAATATTCATTAACTCAGTTTCTCGTCTGCTGAGAGTCCCCTATGTAGTCTGCCCACTTTCAATTTCCCCTTGACACTTTCACAACATCTATTTTTTTTATTGTTATCAGTGACATTATCTAAGAAATCAATCAGCTTTCTTAAATCTTATTTGTAAAGGGAAGGGGAAGATGTGGTAGAGAGTGAAAGAGAAAGAAAAGTTTAAAGGGAAAATGGAAATTGGATGGTGGCACTCCTCTGCTTAAAATAATTCAGTGTTTCAGGGTACCTGGGTGGCTCAGTCAGTTGCTTTCAGCTCAGGTCATGACCTCAGGGTCCTGGCATCCAGCTGCACACTGGATCCTGTGCTCAGGAGGAGTCTGCTTCAGATTCTTTCCCTCTCCCTCTGCCCCTCCCTCAGCTAGGACACACACTCTGTCTCTCTCTAAATAATCAAATCTTTAAAAAATATTCAGTGTTCCTCCACTGCTCTTAGGATTAATTACAAATTCCCCCTCATGGCTTACAGTGTGCTTCAACTGTATTTCTACTTCTTGTTTCCTTCTGTTCATTCCTTTTCTCCTTCTGCAAACTCTCTAAACATGCCATGTCATTGTATGTCTTATGGATTCACTTACGTGGTTAGTCTCTCTGTAAAATTTCAATCTTAGGTTACACTGAATGAACACTTCAGGGTCTAACTTAAAAGCTACCAATTCTGTGAGGATTTGCCCGATTCCTGCTAAGTCTATTTAATTTCTCCATCCTTCTCCTCACTGCTGCATGATCATGACTCTCTTGAAGAATTTAAGTTATGGTAATAGTTTCTGACCCTTCACAAAACTCGGAACTAACTAAAGGTGGAATCACGCCATCACCTAGTCATCGTCACATCACCGGGACCTTTCATTACCGGCATAGCACCTGGCAAACAGAAGATGTTCTGTAAAGCTTTCCTGAATAAATGGATAATTTTATAGTAGCTTTAGAGGACAAAACTACTATATATGCTAATAATAACACATTAGAATCAGGGGTTTGTATGCACTGGGCATTTTGCAAGTTTTAACCCATTTAGTCTTTCTATTACCCCTAAAAAAATAACACCATCCCTTTTTACAACAAAGGTAACTGAATCACGCATAAATTAGATAACACTCTCAAGCACATTGCTTTTGAGTTGCAACGTGGGAGCTGAAACCCACACAATTTACTCCCACATTATGCGCTCTGAACCACTTAACTACATAGCCTTTCCATCCAGTGTAGCCCAAAGATGTGGGCAAAGACTGGCTCTGCTATTCAATGCTTCCATGACTATAGGCAAGCTATTTAATCTTATGAAATCTAGTTGTTGCATTGGTGATGTAAAAATACCAATATGTAATTCGTGGGGTTGTCACAATAATTCAAATGAAAATGGACAGGAAGCTCCCATCCCTCTCCCTGGTAGGCTGCATAGCACTAATAGAGAAGCTGACTATTGGCGATGTTTATTTACACTTGCCTTGATAATGTATGGCCCCTTAAAGTAATGCAGAGTCAAGTCAAAACTCCTACAGAGTTTCTAAAATCCACCCCTTTTTCCTTCAATTCAAGTCAGCAGAAAAGACTTGATGTTTCTTCCGTGAGAATTCCGCAGAAGAATAAGGTGAGTCATCACCCTCTGGCTGGACCTCAGTGCAGGAAGTCCGTGTTGAGCTCCGTGCCAATGCCTGTTCATGTATGTTCAGTGGCTTCTTATACTGGGAAGTGTTCATTGCTTCTGGGGAATAAACCAACAATGCATTTCAGATCCCTTCGAAAGGGAGGACAATGAGCCAAAGTTGTCCGGATAGGAGGCAGAGAAGAGCGAAGGAGAGGAAAAGTATTCTACTGATTTCTAATTGAGAATGACAATGCCTTTTCTTTTTATAGCATTTACAGTTTACAAAGAATTTTATATGGGTACAATCTCCTCCGTCCAACCCTGGTTGGGGTCAATGTAATTACTTACAATGTAACGATGAAGAGACTGAGAATCTAATAAATGGTATACTAGTAGAAACTAGTTATCAAAAGATCCCAACTCACTATCAAAGTCTTTAGGTCTTTGTCCTAGGGACGCTTTTACTATACCTCATTGCCAATCCAAGTACAAAATGGCAGAGGTGAAATAAATGCTTTATTAGAACAGCTGGCACCAGAATTTCCCTTAGGATTATATTATCTTGGGGAAATATTTCATGATTAAAAAAAAAAAACAAAACAAAACATGGAAAAGATGAGAATCTGTGGGGAAGCAAGAACCAAGGTATAGTTTAGGGAGAGACAATAAGAAAGACACCTCTTTACACCCATTCTTCTTGGTTTTGTTTGTTTGTTTTGTTTTGTTTTTGCTTATTTTAGCAGTTATATGTGGAAAAAGAAAAGTTAATATTTTATATGATCACAAGTAGATGGATGGCTATCAAGATATAAAGCTGAACATTACTGATGCTGCTGATGACAAAAATTGAGCTTTCCTCACCAATGAAATCTGCTTTTATATTTTATATTTTACAAAGTGAAACAAGTCGACATACCCAGAGGTCTTCGAAAAAGCAGAATGCATCCAGATGGCCCAGGTAAGAAAAAGACAAGAAGGAGAGTTGAGTTTGTCCAGGCTTGAAATGAATGTCTCTTAAATAGATTTGTCAATGTTCTCACTGACAGTGAGGGGCCATCAGCTTTCCCTAACTTAATTTCACTTCCCGCTGTTTATACTAGAATGGAGTTACAGTGTAGTTGTTTTCTTTTCATTATAATCTTGGCCATAAGGAGTCGCTGGTTTCAGAGCTCCCAGCATAAGTAGTAGTGTTTTAGACACAGTCCTAGATCAGGTGCTAAAATATGTGTGTTGAAATCCTCCCTCTGCCCCTAGATAACTTTCTTCACCTCTACAAGTTTCTCCATTATATCTCTAATTATCCTGGAGTTTTAGCTAGATTTCAGATGTTCGCATGTGAGTGAAAGATTGGAGTTCTGAGTCTGTTGAGAGTTCACTTCCTTAAGCTGATTAGCAGAAAGGTTTTTTAACCTACGCCATATCTACCCTTCTGGGAAAGAGAAAGGATAGGAGCAAGACTATTTCAAAACGTGGATCCCAGGATCAGTGGTCCAGCATCAGGATCTGCCCGGGGCCTGTTAAAAATGCAAATCCTCAGGACTCACCCCAGACCTACTCAATTACGACTCCTGGGGGTGGAGCTCCACACCTGTGGTTTATCAAGTCTTCCATGCAATTCTGATACTCACTGAAGCATGAGAACCACAGTCCTATGACTGGGGGTGAAATAAAAAATTAGTCCATGCTGTCTCTGAGTTTGGTTCCCTTACCCACCCCCTTGGCCTCATACTGAAAGCCCTAGTAGAGAGAGAGTTGCGTGCAGACACACAGTGTTTCTCATCTAATGCTCCCTCTTTATGAGCCTAAAGAATGCTATGCCCACCTTTAGCCTTTTATAAGTATGCAGTAATTGTGCCAGAAAGCAAATCAGCCCAGTAGTCCACAACACTGCTTTGGTTTCTGATGATCCATAATTACCTACAGATTCCTCTATGCCCATCCTAGGGGACCTTAACTTTCTCATTCTCAACCCCAAACTTTACATATATATTCTGTACATTCTGCAATGTGCACATACATTCTTTTTTATTTCATAATCACTACGACCTCTCAAGATGCTAGAATCTGCCAGCCCAACTCCATCCCGATGGATCATCTAGACACCTGTAAGCTTTCCTATCTTCTCTAGAAGAAATGCAATTTAAGCTTGGGTGAATGTTGGGGTCACACTCTTCACCTGCAATGGTGGTTTGGCAATATTCATCTCCTTTCTGTGTCAGAGCACACAGAAGGTAACAGAACTATTTTCTGCCCATTTGTTCAGGTTAACCATGCAGTTAGTTCTCACAAATACTTCCGAAAACACTTGGGGTATTTATTAGTTTCTGTGCCATATGTAGTAGCTCATTTGTAGCAAATCTAGTCTCACTTGACTGCATTTCTTTTCTGGGTGTAAATTGCTAACAAGAGTAAAAAGGTCCAAAAACTAGTTAAAGAAAACCAAAAGTGATGAGTTCAGTGGGATGCACTTATAAAAGGTGTGCCTATTAAGAGCTGGCAGAAGACCAGTAGATATTTGCTGTGGGAGATAAACCTCTGAGAATCATTAATGACAAGTAGTGGTTCAATCCTTGGGCCTGAGATTTCCCAGGAAGATCGCATAGAGTAAAAAGCAACATTAAAAAAATACCTTCCTAGAGTGAGAGGCAAGATGGCAGAAGAGTAGAAGGCTGAAACAACATCAGATCCCAGGAGTTCAGCTAGAGAGCTATCAAACCATTCTGAACACCTACAAACATAACAGGAGATAGAAAAGAAGAAGAGAAGCAATTCTAGGAACAGAAAATTGAACACTTTCTGAAAGGTAGGATGTGTGGAGAAGTGAATCCAAAGTGATGAGAAGATAGATGGTGGGGGGGTGGGGGTGGCTCTTAGCAAGTGGCAGAGCAGTGGAGCACAAAATCAGAATTTTTAGAAGTCTGCTCCACTGAGGGACATCGCACCAGAGGATAAGCAGAGGTGGAGCCCTTGTGGTGACAGTGTGGTCTCAGGTCCTGCAGGGTCACAGAAAGATCAGGGTGTCTGAGTATGGCAGAGTTGCCAGTATCAGAGTGGGGAAGCTGACTGCAGAGACAGCCGAAGAGTGTGCTTTCAGATCGGGGTTACTTTAAACCGTGATCCAAGGCACACTTGGACCACCGCTCTTTGAGCAAGGAGCCCACAAGTGGCAGATCTGGAGAGACTCACCTTCCTCCTCTGGGAGAAGCAGCATTGCAGGAATCTGCTAGGTTTGGACTCCAAACAGGGCTGTGCACCAGAGATAGAAATGTTTGGTCACAGGACAGGTGAGCACGGAGTGCGGCCAGAAACCAGGGAGACAGGAGTGATTGACTGCTTATTTCTGAGGTCGTACTGAGGAATGCGGCCCTGAGTTCTCAGCTCCTATGGGCTGGATACTGGGAGGCCGCCATTCTCATTCCCGTCCTCCAAAGCTCTACAGAAAGCATTCAGGGAACAAAAGCTCCAAGAGCGAACCTGAGCAGATTACTTAGCCCAGTCCGTGGCAAGGGTGGTGCAATTCCGCCTCAGGCAAAGACATTTGAGAATCACTGCAACAGACCCAGCCCCCAGAAAATCAGCAAGAACATCCAGCCAAGACCAAGCTCACAATCAAGGAGAACAGTGGAAATCCAGAGCTAGGGGAAAGCAATGCATAGAATTCATGGCTTTTCCTCCATGATGTTTTAGTCTTGCAAAGTTAATTTTTTTTTATTTAATTTTTCTTATTCTCTTTTTTAACTTTTACTCTTTCCTCCTTTAACATTTTTTTAACTGGTCTATCTTAACAATACCTTTTAAAAAATGTTTTTAAAACTTCATTGTCATAGTCATATTTTATCCCTTCATTGTATAACCTTAATTTTTATATACATATAGGTTTTTTTTTTCCTAAAAAATTTTGGGATACAATTTTTTCTAATAGATCAAAATATACCCTAACCTAGCACATGGCTTTGTTCTAGTCTCCAGTCTGAGCACATTCCCTCCTCTTTTTTTTTTTTTTTCCTGTTTCCAACAAACTTATCTTATCAGTTCCATTTTTAGGAATTTTTTGTTTAGTTTCATCTTTACAATCATATTCCATCCCTTCATTGTGTTTACCCTTATTTTTGTATATATATGTAAGTTTTTCTTTCTTTAAAATTTTGGGAGTAGATTCCTCTAAGACACCAAAATACACCCAAACTCAAGTGGGTGGCTCTGTTCTATTCATCAGATATATATATATATATATATATATATATATATACACACACACATATATACATATATATACACACACACACACACACACACATATATATATATATGGTATCATATATAGTATATAAACATAATATATAATTTTTTATTTTTTATTTTTTAATTTTTATTTCTTTTTTCCCCATTTCTTCTCCCCCTGGTTTTGGATCTCTTCTGATTTGCTTAGCTTACATATTTCTAGGGTCTTTGCCATTATTTTATTTTATTCTCTCATTCATATATTCTTATCTGGATAAAATGACAAGGCAGACCACAAAAAAAAAACACAAAAAAAACACCACAAAAAAAAAAACACAAAAAACAAACAAAAAAAAAACACAACAAGTTTCAGTACTGATAGCTAGGGACCAAATCAATATGGACATTGGTAATATGTCAGAACTAGAGTTCAGAATGATGATTTACAAGGTACTAGCTGGGCTTGAAAACAGCATGGAAAGTATTAGAGAAACACTTTCTGGAGAAATAAAATCCCTTTCTGGAGAAACAAAAGAACTAGAATCTAACCAAGTTGAAATAAAAAAAGTTATTAATGAGGAGCAATAAAAAATGGAGGCTCTTACTGCAGGATGAATGAGGGAGAAGAGAGAATTAGTGATATAGAAGGCCAAATGACAGAGAATAAAGAAGCTGAGCAAAAGAGAGACAACTACTGGACCACGAGGGGAGAATTCAAGAGATAAGTGATACCATAAGATGAAACAATATTAGAATAATTGGGATCCCAGAAGAAGAAGAAAAATAGAGAGGGGCAGAAGGTATATTGGAGCAAATTATAATAGAGAATTTATTATTATATAATACAGAACAAGCATCAAAATCCAGGAGGCACAGAGAACCACCCTCAAAATCAATAAAAATATGTCCACATCCCGTCATGTGATAGTAAAACTTACAAGTCTTAGTGACAAAGAGAAAATCCTGAAAGCAGCTCAGACAAGAAGTCTATAACATACAATGGTAGAAATATTAGATTGGCAGCAGACTTATCCACAGAGACCTGGCAGGCCAGAAAGCACTGGAATGATATATTCAGAGCACTCAATGAGAAAAATATGCAGCCAACAATACTATAAACAGCTAGGCTATCACTGAAAATAGAAGGAGAAATAAAAAGCTTCCAGGACAAACAAAAATTAAAAGATTTTGCAAAGACCAAACCAGCCCTACAGGAAATATTGAAAGGGGTCCTCTAAGCAAAAAGAGAACCTAAAAGTGTAGACCAGAAAGGAACAGAAACAATATACAGTAACACTCACCTTACAGGCAATATAATGGCACTAAATTAATATCTTTCAATACTTACCCTGAATGTAAATGTATTAAATGCTGCAATCAAAAGACACAAGGTATCAGAATGGATAAAAAACCAAAACCCATCAATATGCTGTCTACCAGAAATGCATTTTAGACCCAAAGACACCTTCAGATTTAAAGGGAGGGGGTGAAAAACAATTTACCGTGCTAATAGACATCAAAAGAAAGTTGCAGTGGCAATCCTTACATCAGATAAATTAGATTTTAAGCCAAATATAATATTATATATATATATATATATATATATATATATATATATATAATTAGATTTTAAGCCAAATATAATATTATATATATATATATATATATATATATATATATGATTTTAAACCAAATATAATAAGAGATGAGGAAGGACACTATATCATACTCAAAGGGTCCCTCCAACAAGAAGATCTAACAATTTTAAATATCTATGCCCCTAACATGGAAGCAGCCAACTATATAAACCAATTCATAACAAAATCAAAAAAACAATACAATACAAAAAAATACAAAAATACAAAAAAAAATAATACAATAATAGTAGGGGACTTTAACACCCCCCTCACTGAAATGGACAGATCATTCAAGCAAATGATCAACAAGGAAGTAAAGGTCTTATATGACACACTAGATCAGATGGACATCACAGATATATTCAGAACCAAAAAGGTAAAGAATCTGTACTCAGAAAACTATAAAGTACTCATGAAAGAAATTGAGGAAGACACAAAGAAATGGAAAAACATTCCATGCTCATGGATTGGAAGAACAAATATTGTGAAAATGTCTACACTACCTAAAGCAATCTACACGTTTAAAGCAATCCTTATCAAAATACCATCCTTTTTTTTTTCCAAAGAAATGGAACAAATAATCCTAAAAATTTATATGGAACCAGAAAAGACCCTTAATAGCCATAGGAATGTTGAAAAAGAAAGCCAAAGCTGGTGGCACCACAATTCCAGACTTCAAGCTCTGTTACAAAGCTGTAATCATCAAGACAGTATGGTATTGGCACAAAAACACACACATAGATCAATGGAACAGAATAGAGAGCCCAAAAAGAGACCCTCAACTCTATGGTCAACTAATCTTCAACAAAGCAATGGACATTTGTCCAATGGACAATCTCTTCAACAAATGGTGTTGGGAAAATTGGACAGCCCCATGCAGAAGAATAAAACTGGACCATTTCCTTATACCACACACAAAAATAGACTCAAAGTGGAGGAAAGACCTCAATGTGAGACAGGAATCCATCTAAATCCTTGATGAGAACACAAGTAGTAACCTTTTTTACCTCAGCTGTAGCAACTTCTTCCTAGAAACATTGCCTAAGGCAAGGGAAGCAAGGGCAAAAATGAACTATTGGGACTTCATGAAGATCAAAAGCTTTTTCACAGCAAAGGAAACAGTCAACAAACCAAAAGACAATTGACAGAGTGGGAGAAGATATTTGTAAATGACATATCAGATAAAGGGCTAGTATCCAAAGTCTATAAAGTACTTACCAAACTCAACACCCCAAGAACAAAGAATCCAATCAAGAAATGGGCAGAGGACATGAGCAGACATTTCTGCAAAGAAGACATCCAGATGGCCAACAGACACATGAAAAAGTGCTCCACATCACTCGGCATCAGGGAAATACAAATCAAAACCACAATGAGATACCACCTCACACCAGTCAGAATGGCTAAAATGAACAAGTCAGGAAATGACGGATGCTGGCGAGGATGCGGAGAAAGGGGAACCCTTTTACAGTGTTGGTGGGAATGCAAGCTGGTTCAGCCACTCTGGAAAACAGTATGAAGGTTCCTCAAAAAGTTGAAAATAGAGCTACTCTACAACCCAGCAATCTCATTAATGGGTATTTACCCTAAAGATAAAAATGTAGTGATCCGAAGGGGCATCTGCACCTGAATTTTTATAGCGGCAATGTCCACAATAGCCAAACTATGGAAAGAGCCCAGATGTCTTGATAAACGGATAAAGAATGGATAAAGAAGATGTGGTATATATATATATACTATGGAATACTATACAGTCATCAAAAGAAATGAAATCTTGCCATTTGCAATGACGTGGATGGAACTAGAGGGTATTATGCTGAGCGAAATAAGTCAATCAGAGAAAGACAATTATCATATTATCTCCCTGATATGAGGAATTTGAGAGGCAGAGTGGGGGTGGTTTGGGGAGTAGGGAAGGAAAAAAATGAAACAAGATGGGATTGGGAGGGAGACAAACCATAAGAGACTCTTAATCTACAAAACAAAATGAGGGTTGCCGGGGGGAGAGGGTGTGTGGAGAGGGTGGTTGGGTTACGGAGATTGGGGAGGGTATACAATATGGTGAGTGCCGTGAAGTGTGTAAGCCTGATGATTCACAGAGCAGTACCCCTGGGGTAAATAATACATTATATGTTAATATAAATAATTAATTTAAAAATGTAAAAAAAAAAAGGAAAAGAAAAGAAAACCAAAATTAAGATCCAAACTTGACACTCATAAATAAGAAAACTCTAAGAAAACAAAATCATATAATTATACTAATATCACTGAGGATCGGTATTAGTTTTCATTTTTCAAAAAGCAAATGTGTGAAAAGAAAGCTGATAGTAGGCATGATCAATTTAATGTTTTTGTATACTTTGTTATACTATAATATTGTTCCCAAAAAACAGTTTACAATCAGAATGCACATTACCAAATGGATGCAATTTTGCCTGACTCATTCAGTGTGGCCTGCTGGTCACTGAGAAGAGGAAGGGCAATGTTGGGCCTCAGTTTCCCGGCACCCACGTCCGTGAGGGAGGTGCTACAATCACACACCTTTTGATAGAAAAGGGCACCAGGACACACAGACAATGAAGTTGCCCAACATTGCAAATCACGAGGTGGAGTGTGTAGTAGCTTCAGGCCTCCCAAGAAAATGGGATTTACATTTCACTTTCTACCCTACGTTTGATAGCATAATCTGGGATGCGTTTAGGGAAATCATCCCAAGCATTCTCCAGTTGCTGCCTTGTTCACACAATACAGATGACTGAGCCTTTTTTGTTTTTTTCTGATCTCCTACTTTGTTCTCGTCTCTTTCTTTGGGATCAGAGTCTTTCATTTAGGCTTTTGTTGACTTCCCTGGAGCTTACAGTTCCCGGTCCTAAACTTCAAATTGGCTGCGGGAGATCAGTTGCTGCAATGTGATTAAAAAATTAAAGCAATGTGATTAAAAAGAAAAGAAAAGAAACAGAAGAAGAAGGAAGAAAGACAGACTATACATCAGATCAGACTCCTTTGAATGTCAAAGCTTGTCCAGACCAAACACAAGTCTCCAAATCCTTCAGGACAAACTGATGTCGTTTAGCCTCTGTCCACAGTCATACCACAGACCCTTCCCCCCAGTGACTGAGCTCATTGCAAGTTTCCTTCTGACGCCTAGCCAAGAATCAGCTCAAATCACATAATTTTTAGTGACCAGTGGTGTTCAAAGAAAGATTTCATTTTCGTCTCCTGACATTTTCTCTTTTAAAACACAGGAATACAACAGATCTGAAAAATTTTCAGGGCTTTGCGGGAAGCCTACTGTAGTATTTTCCAATAAAAGGTACACAGATAAAAGGAAGAAAACGTGACCAAAAGTTTAGATTCAAAAGAACTGTCACTTGCAACACTGCCCTTACCTTCCAATGAAAGAAAAGATCAAGTGTTCCAACCATGTCCTCACTCCTTCAGGAAGAAAAACCAAAAAACAGCTTCTGCCAAGAGAATAATTAACAGTTGTTACTTATTGGCCTCTAATGACTGAGTGCAGGGCATTCATAAGCATTTTCAATCACTGGCTTATTTCTTAGTACTACTAGTTTCAAAACCCAATCCAGTGTTTTGTGAAATGCTGGGCAGGATGGTGCCCATATTGCCTGGATATTAACAGATCTTGGTCTTTGTTTCTATTCAGCATCAAATTCTGTGTTGCTTCCTTATTTTGGGACTTCAAATGAAGATGAAGTGGGCCAGATAATAAGAGCTTTGCATACCATATTATGAAGTCTCCCGTTTATTCTCTGTGTAATTACCGAAGAGATTTACTGAGACGTTTCAAGCAGTGAAGCTTTTTTGAGGAAATACGTGGCCAGCTGGGTGAGACTGTATTATAGGGAGCAGACATGGAGGCCACTTAGAAAGATGGCATATATTCCAGGCGGGAGATGAGGAGATTTCAACTACACTGATGGGGGAGTGGGGTAACACTAGGTAATGCATCAAAATGAGTGATCAGTATTTGTGGAAAGAAGAGAGGAAGAAAGGGAGGGAGGTCAGGAAGAGAGAGAGAAGGGAAGGGGAGGAAAGAGAGGGGGAGGGGAGGAGAGGGGAAGGTAAAGGAAGGGGAAGGGAGGGAGGGGAGAAAGAGAAAAGAAAGAGAGGAAGGAAGGAGGGATGGATGGGTAGATGGAAGGGTGGGCCGGAATAGCTGAAACCCCTTGAAATTCTCCCAGGTAGTGAAATCACATAGACCATACATAATCGTTAAAAATCTTGTTCTATACCAGTAGTTCTCAACCAAGTGGCATATTAAAATCCTTTGAGTAACCTAAAAAATCCTTGATGCCATGACTACATTCCAAACCAATTAAATTAGAACCTCTAGGGGCAGACCCCAGGCCTCGGTATTTTTTAATGCTCCTCAATGATTCTAATGTGCAGCCAGGGCTGAAAAATCAGTGTTCTGTAGACTGTCTGCCTCTAGAATCAATCTCTGCCTAATAATCAGTTGCCATGGAAATTTATCTGCCAGCTGGGCAAGGGATGTCCAACCTCCAGGTTACTTTTACAACTAACAATAACTGATACTTTTCAATCATTGCAATAATAAAATTATTTTTTGATCCACAGTGAAATGAAAAGTACTTCAATAGGATCCACTTTCCCTCTCTGTATACCTAGTCAGGTGTGCTCAGTGGCCTCTGCAGGTGGGCTCTAGTTCTAACTACACACTGAAGAGTACCAAGAAAAGCCACTGGACATTTGTTTCTCCCTTGCTGCACAGGATCACTTCTAATGGGTACATCCAGTTGTTATTTATGACTCAGTCATGGCATAGTGAGGCAGTGTGCACAAAAGGCATGTAAAGCTTCAGTCTGTGTACTGTCTCTGCCATTTACCATCCGATGAGACAGTGGGGCAGATCACTTAACCTGGTGGATATTCAGTTTCCTTATCTGTATAACAGGATATTAGTACTTTAATCAAAATCTTTTCTTGAATTTAGCATAAGATGTGCCACTTTGTAAATTTCAACTGTCATCTAATATCTGTAATAACAATAGTAGACATTTCATTTCTCTGTTGACATCAACAAACATGATACAGAATTTTAAGATTAAAAGTAATTTATGTAATACCTTCCCTTTATTCTACCAGGTTTCTAAATACCAACATCCAAGGGCTCCCCTGTGCCTCAAAGTGCCATGTTAAACAATAATTTGGGCTGGATATTGTGTCACATTTTTTTAGGGATTTAAGGCAATGTTCAGCCTGAGTCTTGCTAGGGAGTAAGTGCCCTGTTAATATAGTCAAGTCACAAGAAGGTCCCCCTCAGTAACAAATTGTACTGTCTTAAGCACTGGGGATTTGTTGGCGGAAATGACTAGAATGCTCCTGTTCTTGAAGGAAGCGTAACCATATCATGAAATCCCTGCCATTCGCTAACCACCTCCTACAGGTGATCCCTGCAATTGATAAATGCACCTCAGTGTTGTTACAGATGCTCTGTTACTTAAAAAGCAAACTTGAGGAGAGATAAAAAAGAGCAAAACAATTCATTTTCAATCTAATTAAAGTCATTATAAACAGCCTCCCGGTGCTTAACCTTTTTTCCTCCAAAATCCCAATCTTTCAGCTGAATGCTCAGATCTGGAGCTTCATTGAGGTTTTTCTTAATTGCCTTTCCATCACTAATGGGATTCACTTCATTATTACCTCTGCCAAAAGCTGCCTCCAACTTTCAGCCCCCATGCTGAGTCATTTACATGCCTATTTATAATGCACATTTTCACTAAATGGTGAAGTTACACCACCTCAAAGTTTTAGGAAGCTAAATTGGATCGTGGCCTCTTTAACTGGAAAGCCCTGACTTAAATTATATCTCCTTACATTTCTATACACTCTCTCTCTCCAAACTCTTCCCTCTTTCCTTCCCTGATTCCTTCCTCCCCGCCTTCCCCAACTCCTTACCTGTATTTTACCTGCTTATCCTTACAATATCCTCACAGATCAATCTTACTACTTCAACCATGTCTATGACCACCTGACCATTACTTTCACTGAGCAACTACTTTACTCCCTGATTTTATTTAACCCTGACAAAAGCCCATGAACAATAACAACAATAGCCAAAGAAAAGAAAACCTGTGAACTAGATTTAATGATCCCAATTTAAAGGCAAGGAAATTGAAGGTTGAGAGAAAAAATACTGTGATGAAGAACACCCAGTTTACCTATGATCAAGCTAGAATTTGAACCCAGTCCTTAACCTTCGGAAAGAACTGAGACCACAAAAATCATGTCTTATCATAGAAAGGAAACTACCCAGAGAGGGGCACTGCTTGTCTAGGGTCTCTCAATCAGTCAGTGGAGGAAGTAGAGCAAGAATCCAGACCTACAAACTCCCACTGCCTGTTTTTTTCCATCCCCCTTCACCAAATCTCCTGGGATAGAGCATTAAGGAAGATTTACTACAATCTAGTCTAAGAGAATGAGTTAGCAGGGAGAGTAGGTCAAGGATGGGGGCAGATTCTCACCCAGTGCAAGGAAGCAGGCAGGCAATGCTCAGTGGGGTTGTAGTAATTGTAGTTGGTTTGATGGTTTGTTGGCACAAGGCTGTGGAGATACAGTTTAATGAATTCTATTTTCTCTGTGAACTAAGACAGAGAACACCTCTGTTGCATGTGAAAGAGCTGTTGGGGTAGAGGCTTTGAGGAGAACCTGGAGACATTTTTTGGAAAACTGGAGATACCTGACAACACTTGATATGGTTTCTGATCCCACGTCTACCAAAGCTTGCCTGGTCAAGCATGTGTGCACATACTGTACTATCCAGAGAGATGTGCGTGAACAGAGCCTCTGCCGTCAGAGCTGTAAACTCAACTAGAGAACTTTGAGAATGACTTACCACATCTAAGAGGCTAACACTGAAACAATGAACAAGATATTGTTAAGAAATAAAAAGACAAAAGGAGGAAGGCCAATTAAATTACGATCCACTCCTAGAATAAATATTTTGAAGACTTTAGAAATGGTGACTTTGCAAAGATTCACTGAATGCCTATTATGTGTAAGACTTTGCTTAATACTGTTTAAATGACACCAAAGAAGATAGAGTATTGATTTGTCAGTTACTTTAATCAAGTATTAAATATGTTATCTTGAGGTAAACACTGGAAGCAATGAGGAAAAATAAAAGAGAAAACTAAGCCATTCTTACTTCCTCGGTAAAGCAACATCTAAGCTGAAGACCTGGAGAATAAATCAGAATGAAGCAGAAGTGAGGGTTATTTTCTCTTTGACTTCCCTGCCCCTGTCTATTCTTTGTCCTTTTCCTGCCTGTTGTTCTGTGTCCCCTTGGATGGATGCCATCTGCAGAATATAGTACAGGCCCTTACTTGCCCTCTGGATTCTGGATGAGGCTTGCCAATGGGACATGCTGACAGGAAATAAGAGGACTGGTAGAAGGAGAAATGGGGTGTTTCCACCCTGTTCTGTCCCTGCTGTGAAATCACATCTCAATCAGTTGTATCTCTCCATGACTACAGAACCTGCCTGGTGGCCCTTCCTCTGGGGTTTCCAGGTCCTGGTTCTCAGTTGGCCCCAGACTATTTTGCTCTATGAAGGTAAGAAATTCCCATCTTGCTAGTTGCTGAGTGTCTTTCTCTTTTTCTCTCCATCCTTTTCTTGTTCCTTTAAAACCAGCTAACCTTCAGTAAGTGGGTTCCTACATTAAAGCCTCTTCATTTGAGCAACTAGAGGTGAATTCTGTTTCCTGTTGGCAAGCTTCACCAGGTGACGGAAGAGTGAGAGATGGATTGGGAAGGGGTTAATGTTCAAGAACCACGTATTGTTCAGTATAGATGGGATAGAGGATGACACTGGGATAGAGAGCAAGGTGAGACTTAAGAAGGAAGCCAGACCCAAAGGGTTTTATGTGTCATACTCAGGAATTTCTACACAAAATGTAGAAAATGCACATAACATATTAAGTAAAAAAAAAAAAAAAGAATTAAAGTACATACATTATAATTTTAACTGTGTTGTACCTAGGAAAAATAATATAAATCTTTCAAGATGACAAATATATCAAAATATGGCTATCTTATGGGTTTTGTAATAAAGGGAGTTTTTTTCTCTTTTCTATTAGGCAAACTTTCTGAAATAGGCTATGACAATTGTATGAATTTTAAAATAGACATTTTAAGAGCAAATATTCTGAACAGCTCAACATTTGGAATTCCCTTGGGAACACTAAGTGGAGTGCATGTTCCTGATTCTTTTTCAGCCTTCCTCACAACACTGGTAGTCCTTGCAAATGGACAGTGCTGCAGCTGTGCACACCAGACCACCTAATGGGTCTGTGGATGGGGGAAGTTTCACAGTGGAGCCCAGGGTGAGACTTTTTCCATAGGAAGGCTGCCTCTGACTTTCCAAACAAAGGTTTCCTGACAACAGGATGCTTTATTAACAACCCCAAAGTGAGGGTATGTCAGGGAGTAGCCCATTTCTTGAGAAGAGATGCTGACACAATTTTTGAGCAAGTTCTTTGAAGAAGAGAGACCAGTTCATAACACAGGAATGGAGCATGGTCTGATAGGTGATCTGTTATGAGGTTGGGGGGGGCAGCGGAGTAAGTAGTGGGGTGGGTAGGCAGTGCTCATCCCAGTGCAGTGCAGGAAGACAAGGTCTCAACCAAAGGATACTGCCTGTCACCACTGCACTTGCAACAGTAATAATAACAATGACCAGAAGAACAACAGGAGTTCCATATATTGAATGTATATGACCATCATTTCCTGGTTCAAAAAATTACATTGCTTTTAGTTTTGAAACAAACAAACCCAAGCATCTTATGATCAATGTGCATATTGAATTCTGCCTGAAAACTCGGAAAAATATGCACCTGAAAACTTTGAGAATGATTTACCACATCTAAGAACCAAGGGACTATATGTCCCAAAACTGTGCCCTTAATATATGAGTGTTCTTGCTATTATAGCACACAATGCTATTAGTATTTTACAGTGGGAAAACTGAGGCCAGGTAAAAATAAAGTGTTCACTGAAGGTGACATGGCTAGAAGTAGCAGGACCGAGATCCCAACTTTGGTTCATTTAACTCTGATTTTTAGCCATTGAATATAGAGTGATAGAGAACTTTGGCCAAGATAAGACTTAAGATCACACTTTTGACTGTCCTTGTTCTGTTTTACCAAGTATCCTTTTATTAACTACTTTGTAGAGTTGCTCATAAAGAGAGGTGAGTTTGTGGTCTGATCTACGCTGACTTTAATTTCTGGTACCAGTATTATGCATTTGTATTCTGATCTTATATACCAATCTCCATGTATTTGGTTAATGTGAATATGTCCCTGAGAGAAGCCACCTTCACAATGAACTCAGGTAGGTACCTCTCGGAACCCCTCTCCTCCTGTACCCTTTTGGCATCTTGTTTTGAGTTCTGCATTTCAAATGGTATCATGACTGGGACTTAGCCTGGCTAAGGCAAGAGCACATCCATGAGTAAGGACTGATGCATGAATCAAGCTATTTCTTAAGCACAATAGCTTAAGAACCTTCTTAAGCAGGTTCTAAAATGTTAGCACAGATAGAATTTTCTAACTTCTAGGGAAAAAAAAATTCTGATAAAGATAAAAATTTGGGGAGCAGCTCCCAGAGTTGTGGATATCTGTAAAAGGCAGAGACCAAGAACTCAAATAGCTTCTAAACTTTAGGCCCTTAAATCCTGGCCCCATGCAGTAGTGGCCTTTATGGTACAGCAGAAAGGGTAAAGCTCATGATTACTATGACAGGTGGCTGGGCGCTAACCCTACCATCTGTCTTCCTGATTCTTCTGTCCCTCTGCCTAGGCTCTGTCTGTGGCCAAATCTAGCTGGGGGACAGAAGTGGTCACTAGTAGCCAACAAGCCATATGCAAAAAGGACAATGTGCACTTATGATGTACAATAGGGAACCCTGCAACAATATTACTGTGACCAGCAAATATTGCAGGAGGAGTTTACTGCAGCAATCCTACACTGTAGAAAGGAGTTGTATCTCATAGGGAAGAACACCATACCAAGAGTTCAGAGAGCCAGTATGATTCATCAAGGCTCATGAGCCAGGCTTAATGGGGTTCAACTCTTGGCTATAGCATATATCTATAACTCTCTGTGTGGTCCTGGACATATTTTTCTACTCGTCTGTCTTAATTTCATCATCTGTCAAAGTAGATTAAAGGAAACTTAACTGTTAGGCTTAATTCGATTGCTGGATGAGAAAAAAGCATAAGCACCCATCTTAGATATGTGTAAGTTAACAAATGCTACTTCCTTCCTAAATTCTTTTCCTCAACACATTTTCATTTTGTACATGAGAAAACAAACACATAAAGAGGAGAATATTTTCTTCTAAAGTCATACAGTTGTGTTTGGTAAAGCCTGGTATGCCAGAAAGCACATGGAATCAGGAAGAAGTGGGTTTCAATCCCAATGTTATTTTTAAAAAAGATTTTATTTATGTATTTGAGAGAGAGAGAGAGAAGGAGCAGGGGGAGGCATAGAGGGAGAAGGGACTCCAAGATCATGACCTGAGCCAAAGGTAAGTGCTTAACCAACTGAGCCACCCAGGTACCCCCCACCCATGTTATTTTTTAATGTGATGTTGGGAAAGTTGCTTAAGTTCTCCAGGCCTTGACTTCCTCATGAATCTAAGGGGGATAACAATGCTGCTCTTCTTGAATCTTTGGCACATAGTTATTTTATGTTGCAAGAAAGAAAAATGCCAACCTAAGGAATCTAACAGAAAACCCCCACATAAATCTCTGGCTGTGCCGTTGGTACAGGGAGATAATGAAAGACATCCAGGAAATGTGCATGTCACAGTTTGGTGGTGAGGGAATCTCTTTAGAACTTGAATCCTAAGTGTTCAGGTCACTTAGCCTTCCAGATTTACAATGCAGGCACAGTCCTACCCCTAATGAAAAGCCAAACGAAAACAAAAACCTCTGAAACAGAAAATATAAAGTGGGCTCAGGTTGATAATATCCCCATGTGACTACTAGAAGCAAACTTCACTGGAAGAAGTTTAATAGTTAACCACAGAGATTAAGACATTAAAGATTCATTTCCAATTCAAAGATGTTAAAGTATAAAAAGATATGTCTCAGAACTGATGAAATGGTAGACATGGCAGTATCTCTCTCATGTGATTATTATATGGAATAATGACTACACACACATGTACACACACACATGCATGCCTGTGTGTGTGTATGTGTGTGCACACACAATCTTCCTAACTGTGTGGCTTTTGGTGAGTCACTTAGTGGATAATGAGATTGTGGTTCCTAAGGTTCCCTTTACTTTTCCATTTATGATTCCTCTTAGGATAATACACGTGCCTTTGTTTATTCACAGTAATTTAATTCTGTCAGCTTTCAAACTCAAATTAAGGCATCCTTGATTATACTCTAAATGCCCCACAACAGTTTAATGGCTTGTTTTTCTGAAGAGTTAGGAGAAGTCAAAGATTCTACCACATTCCTCTATAACACCCTGCAGTTTCCGTTCTAATCACCTGGTATTGCTCATTATCTTCTTTAGCATTGAAATGTATTACTATGCCAACACTTTCCTGCTCTGAGATTTAGCTCTGGACAGAAAAGGCAAAGGAATCCCAGAAGAAGCCATTTCTCCATGCTTGGATTCTAATAATGAGGGTGGTAATTAGCTTGCAACCTTTTGTTTTTATGTCACAGTAAGAGATTTCATGAGGGATTAATTTGTTAAAGACCACAAAAGGGCCATATCTACTTTTCTGATCCATAACTAATTAGGGAAGGACAAAGGGCTTTTTTTGGCTGGGGGGTGGGGGTGGGGGGGTGGAGGGGCAGTATGCTGAGGAAGAGTGAGGAACCAGCAAGTCTGACGATCCTTTCAAACACCAGTGCTTCCTTATGATGCTATCTGCTTTGCAAATCCGTTGTCCTGGTGGGTTAGCAGGACTAAGAGCAGCATGTGAGAGAGAGATTAGAGTTTGGAAGGAAGTCATATTTAGAAGGGCTAATCTCAGTATCTTTCAACCAAGCACACGTGACAAAATCTGAAAGAGCTCTTCTGAGAGCTAGGGCCCTGGACAGGAAGGAGACAGAAACATGTATACACCCATTCATTCATCCAGCAACAATCTACTGGGTATAATCCCAGTGCTATATACTGTGCTAGGTGCAAAGGAAGGGTTGAAGTTTCCATGCCTCCTGCTAGGGATCTCTCCTGTCAGGTGACAGTAACACACACTAGCAAAGGAAGAAAGGCTTCCTTCTTCCCCAAATTAATGAGTGTATCTGTCCTTTATCCCTTCCTTTACGTATTTGTCAGTTTGATCGATATCTGAACACATGATCTATGCAAGGGACAGTGGTCAGCATGGCTTTCAGGGGAACCTGTATTCTAATAAACCTACCTATATGTTTTCATTCCCATGATGTGCTACAAGATCTTATGGTAGGTGCTCAACAAATCTTTGTCAATAATGCCAGTAAACAAGGATGAGGATTTACTCATCAGACTTTTTAAAAAATATGTTGCACATTAAAATTTTTTTGATGTAAATTCCAATTAACTATTAATTACTTATTTTAATATAATGGCACTAATTTCAGCAGAAGATTAGTCTAAGAAAATGTCAAGTGATTTGTTAGTGCATAATATTTTTTACCTAAATAAGTTGATTACTAATTTTTTTCAGGAAAAAAATAGTGTTTTTAATAATTCCTGATACAAGACTGACAATGAAATTAGATACCAATTTAGATGCTTAACAAAATATATGTTTTTCACAAAGTACAATTACAATTTCGCTTTATATTCCATCTGAAATCTCCTTTAGGAAGTCCCTGGGAGACTGAGTTTATGGAAGGAACACAAGAGGTAATATTCAAAAGCATAGGTTCGAGGCTGTGATTTCAACTGTTACTTTTGCATTAAGCACTCTGAATGGTCACCTCTTCATTTAAAAACAAGGGTTAAGTCCCTGCCTAGTCCACTGTTTGGGGTTGTTAGAAGAACTAATAGGAGATAATATGCACAAAATATGAGACCTATATTATGATTAGGATTTTTATTACTGGGTTTCTATAACAATATAAACTAGAAAAGGGAACGAAGTTTTTGTTGTTACACATTTCCCGTTCTGATTTAGGACCACAATTTAAAAAAATCCACACCTGGCCAGGATATGAGGCCACTGTCTGAAAGCCCTATATTACAGAATCTTCAAGGTGGTTCTATCTTTGAGATTCCTTCAACTGAATTTTAGATACTCTTGGCTGGTTATGCTATGTGACACAGGGAGAAGAGACTTGACCCACCTGCCACTGAACTCCAGCTCTTCCACTTCTCAGCTATGAGGCCATGGAAAGATGGTCTACCTTTTCTGAGCACAAAATCCTCATCAGGGAAAACAACTACCTGAAATGGTACTTGGAATATATGAGGTACACACAAAATTGCATTTCCAAGTCATCCATGAGATTGAGGGGAGGAAAATACAAGATGCTTCTTTCTCAGCTTCTTTAGGAAGGAACAGCCTTTCTATGGGCAATGACCCTTCAAAAGGATGGGACAGAGTGGACAGAGGTGACAGAGCTGAGCTATGACCGTGTTACCTGGGCTTGGCTTCTTAAACTCTCTGAAACAGGTGAGCACGGATAAAGTAACTGCATGCTCACTAAATTTGGAGCATTATGCTAGAGACATTTCTGGTAGCTTCCTCAGTGTCAATTTTTATCTTCTTCTTCACTAATTAACCCTAATTTAAGTTCAGGGTGGACATATGCCCAGCTTAAACAACCAAATCTCCTAGCCTTCTCTGCAGTTTGTGACATAATTCTTAATGATGAGATATAAATGAAAAGTCACTCCTTGGAGCTTTGGAGAAAATTTCTCAAATGCAGACAGACTCACTGGCATTTACCCTCTGCTCTTTGATATTCTCTTTCTTCCTGTCTGAAACACAGAGGCGATGGAGACGGAGCACCCACATCACAACTCTAAAGAATCCTGGAGCCAATGTACTTGCCCCAGAATGCTTCTTGTTGCAGGAGAAAATTAAAACTGCCACTTGGCTAAACCACTATAACTGAACGTCTGTTATGTAAAACTAAATGTGCATCATGAGTGTTAGGAGAACTCTGTGAAATCATGAAGTTCTTCTACAGTGTCTAACAATATAGTGTCAGACCCTCACTAAATGTTACTTCTTCTTCCCTTTTCTTGCCAAGATAGAGGACACACACAAGGACTCAAGACAGAAGCTCTGTTCAGGAGTAAGAATTCTCTGCAACTGGGGCGCCTGGATGGCTCAGTTGGTTAAGCTCTTGCCTTTGGCTCAGGTCATGATCCCGGAGTCCTGGGATCAAGTCCCACATCGGGCTCCCTGCTCAGCAGGAAGTCTGCTTCTCCTGCTGACCTCTCTTCTCTCATGCTCTCTTTCTTTGTCTCTCTCTACCTCTCAAATAAATAAATAAAATATTAAAAAAATTCTCTGCAACTATCTTGATTATAAATAGAGTAATAACCAATTAGGGAGGAGTAACCAGCAACTGGGAAATAGATGTCTCTACAGGAAACGGGGCAGTGGTACATATTGTGATCTCCATTCTACAAAGGAGGAAACAGACTCGGCGAAGGCAAACAACTCAGAGAAGGTTGATGTGTCCAAAAAATCCTCATCATTGGAGATTTAACCCTAGGGGGCTAATTCTGATGTTTGTATGTCCTTTTCATTGTGCCCTTCAGCAGGGGGACCAGGCAATGTCCCGGAAGAAACATACTTTTTTTTTTTTTAAGATTTATTTATTTATTTGAGACAGAGACAGAATGAATGGAGGAAGGGGCAGAGGGAGGGAATCCCAAGCAGATTCCCTGTTGAGCATGGAATCTGATTGGGGGTGGGGGCTCTTTCTTAGGACCCATGAGATCTTGACCGGAGCTGAAACCAAGAGTCAGATGCTCAACTGACTGACCACCCAGGTGCTCCTGGAAGAAACATTTTATAATTTGACTTGAACTGTATAGTTTAGATTTCTGTAGGACTTTCATTTTTCAATAAATATGAGGGGGAAAGATGGGAAACCTTTGTATTCTTCTCATTATGTCTCTTCTTAGAGTTCGCAGGCACAGAGGGAAAAATGCTCACAGTTTCCAAAGGCTGAAGCCACAAAGGGGTTAGATGTAGACAGTTTTTGCCAGCACATGGGTCCTCATAGTTGTGCAAGTCAACAAGGACCTGAAGATTATGCTCAAGTGATCCCCTGTGAAGTGTACTGTGGTGTCTAGAGATGGATCACTGAGGCCTTTGGGCTTGGAATCAGAGCTCTTTTTTCACCAGCTGTTTGATTAAACTTGGGTAAGCTGCTTCACTGCTCCATGCCCCATTTTGCTCAAGTGTAAATGGATATGATGACCTAATTCATAAAGTTGCTATAACAAATGAATCTGATGAAAATGCTCAGTCCCGTGCCTAACACATAGTAGGTACTCAGTAAACCCTGGCATTTTATTGTATTATTTTTAGCCTTCACTTTTCTAGTTGACCATAAGTAGAAATGGGTTTACTATCAGAAAAATATAACCATGTAATCAATATGCAGGAGAAAATCAAAATTATGTGTCCACATGTTTATGGAAAAAGAAAGCTGTTGAAAACTAAGCATCTCAGCTGTTTCTGAGTTTTCTCATTAACATTTGTTTGCTCTTTTTGATTCCTTTTGTTTTCTGCTAGCAGGGAAGTGGTAGCAGGTGCCAAAGTTTAAGGGAAAATATGGGAAAAAATGTAAATGGAATTATAAATATCTATTCATTAACTCCTTTTCTCCCTGAAAATTCTATGAGGGTGTGAATGAGAAGAATGTAACTCAGGAAACCAATCATCTTATGCAGATGAGTCCCATGTTGGGCTTCTAGAAGGCTCGGCTGAGGCTGACCAGCAGAGGCTCGTGAAGAGCTTCCCAAGGGGGCCTATCATGTTCTAGTTTTTAACAAACTGGGCTAGGCATAGAGGGACCACTGGTCCCAGTTTCCCTGAGATGGTGTTTTGGCCCTGGAAGTGCCACATCCCAGGAAAATCCTCAGCCTTAAAAACCAAAATGTTTAGTCACTTTAGCATTCATTAGATCCAGCAGCAGGTAAAACTCACAGCAAATTAACTATGCAAAACTGCAAGATGGTCAGGCGGCATCCCCCAGCCTCCACCTTGTGCCTCTCTGTTTGCTGCTGAAGGAGCAAGCCGCAATCACTCAGCAGCCAGACCTACTACCTGGTCAGTCAGAGAAAAATGACAAAAGGGCAACGGCTGTTTCTCTTCTGCTGACTCTTACTTCCTGTCCATTATTTGTTTGTTTATACACAGAAGGTATTTATGGGTATATTTTTCTGTCTGCAAGCTGAATGGCTGACCCATACTGGTAGCAATGGAGGCAGCAAGGCAGGGCAACCCTGAGCAAAGACTTAACTGATGTGATTACCCAGTGTGGCAAGTACAAAGAATGTACAGTACACTTAAAGTGACTATGTGGATCCAGTAAATGAGATAACAGATTAAGACAACAACAACAACAACAACAACAACAACACTTGTTTGTTCTAGAAAATACAGTCTGATATATTGAAGAGAGCCTAGAAAAAAAGGAAGATTTTTTTTTGTAGCCACTTTTTTTGAGCACTTCTAAAGAATCATACATTTATGTATATTCTCATTAAAACTTGCAACAATTTGTAAGATAGTATAGATGTGAAAAACAGTGAGGCTCAGGGACAAATTTGTGGAAGGAGAATGTGATTTTCTGTTTAAGCTATTCTAAAAACTAGGCAAATCACTTCAGATATGCCTGTTAACCACAGTATATGTCTTTATGTTCATCGGTAAAAAAGGTCCATCTTATTTCCCAGGGTAAGTTTCAGGATTAGAAAAGAGAATAAAGCTGAAATTACTTTGTAAAATGCTATCCTCACATAATCATGTCTCCGCTACACACACACACACACTCACTTGTAGGAACACACAAAGACATAACTAGTACTCTTGGGAAATTTATTTCATCTTTCCAACAAGAGCTAACCAAGAAGTAATTTGTGAATGGCAACCATGACTTTAGCCTTTGTCTGAGTCATGTCATCCCCTCTTCAAGCCATACCAAAGAAACATAGGATGTCGATACAAAGTACTTCCTTCCAGATATAGCTCCCCTCCGTGTCCTTTCTGATTAAAAGTCCCATTCTCTATCCTGGTTCTAAGCTGGGTTTCACATCTATACATCCTGATTTCTGACTGTTTGCCTATCTATTGGAAATATGAACACAACTAAAACACTTGTGCTTAGAATACTGATTAAAATTCAAGTATCAATAAGTAGGATGTGTTATCTAACAAAGAGAAGTGGGTATAGTTATAATTTGTATCTTGATATCGTGTGGGGTTCTATTTGTAATCTTTTCAATTTTGCACATTTTGTAAAGATCTCCTTTTCACAATGGGCAAACAGATTGTTTTAAGACTTGATAATGTCTCATTTCTGTCACATATTATGAGGTTTTGTGTTTCAGAGAAAACTAAAGGATGGTCACTTCTAGGCAATCTGGCATTTGTAGAAAGACTTCAATTCTTGGATTTAAAAAATTTTCATTTAAATCAAACTGAAATGCTATCTGATATAGAACTATACCAGCAAACAGGATATGCATGAGTATTCAAAAGAAAAAGAATCTGCAAAATCCTAGCTTACTTATATCAAATACAAAAATATTAGTTTTTAAAATCTACTCACTTTCAAAAAGGCCACCTGAAATTCCCAGCAACCCTTAGCAATAGAAGCAGTATTTTTGCCAATGGTAAAACAAACTCAAATATCAAAGGTTTGCTGATGTTGAAAACTAAGATTGCAACAGGTCTGAGAAACTTTGAGTTAGACACACATATTCTCTTATTTTTTTAAGGCTTGAGGTATAGATTAAAAAATCACAAGGCTATCGTATTCCAGTAGCTTCCTAATGTCTTCAGTGTATTTATTAAAAGATAAAAGTGAGAGCCAAACTGCTCTGAAGGTAACCATAGGAAGACAACCATTGTTTCTTCACAGGTATTTACCAAATCAGGGAGGGCTGAGAAGAGCAGGAATACACATATATTCCCCAGATTTCCCCTATGGATAGATTGGGCTATTCCCTTGAATTTTGTCCCACTGAGTTCCACACAGACCCCCTCCATCCTCACCCTCCCTACCCCCTGCCCCAGCAACCTACCAAGTCCTCATCATTTAGGATCTTGTATCAGGGAATCACAGACTCTTGTTGTTGAAAGGGACCTTAGAAGTCATCAGGTTCACTTTCTTTTTCTGAGCTTCAATTCCTTCCACAGCCTGTGGGTCACATGGTCAACTGACTGGTAACTAAGGGCCTTCCATGATTAGGAATTCATCACCTTGAGAGCAGCCTAGTTCTTTGGATGGTTAGCACATCATGCTGAATTGTCATTTTTTCTGCTCTAGATTCCTTTTTTCATCACTTTTCTTTTTCCATTTCCTTCCTACCTTCCTTCCTCCCTCTCTCTCCCTTCCTCCCTCCCCCACTTCCTTCTTTCCTTCCCCAAAACAATAACTAGGCATCCACCATGTGGCAAGTACTATGTGCTAAAATCTAGGAAGACACAGCTAGGGTTAGAAGTTAGGCTAGGGTTTCTGCTTTCAAGTATCTAACCCTTTGTGGAGATAACTGGACTATCACATACTATCACACACTATCACAATACTGTGATGTGTATGTGCTGGCACAGTGAATAAATGAGAAGTAATGGGAAAATGGAAACAGGACCCTTAATACTTTTCTACATGAAGCTATAACTCCAGAACAAGAATGTGATTAATAAATAGGGGTTAACGGAACAATGATGTGTGGAAATATAGCGAACAGTTCTTATTTGGGGTATTGCCAGACCCATTCCATCTTCTAATAGGAAATATTTTCCTTTAGAAAATAGGCTCTCCACCTTTGTGATCAATCTTAGCGGGATGGTAAGTCCAGGTGTTCTGACTGCATCAATGGATGGTAGAGAATATAAGCAAAACAACCGCAATCTTTCTCTAGGGATTTTGAATCTTAAGTAGAGTAACAAAATGATGAAGAAATCAACTGGAGTAGATATTTTTAACTAAAAAAATTAATAAAACATAATTCACATATAATATTGGAAAAGTTTATTGTACACAATGCGTTGATTTATTATATTTATATATTGAAATAAAATTACCACTGTAGTGTTACCTAATACATCTATCCTATCACATAATTAGGATCTCTTTTTTTGTGATGAGAACATTTAAGATCTAAGCTCTTGGCAACTTTTAATATATAATATAGAGAAATACGGAACACTTCACAAATCTGCATGCCATCCTTCCTCAGGAACCATGCTAATCTTCTCTGCATTGTTCTAATTTTAGTAATATGAAAGCGAGTACTAGACTAGATTTTTTATGTGACAGATGAATACAATGGCTAAGGTTTTCCTGCTGCTCAGACTTGTGGCACTGTTTTGTTTCCTCTATGTCTGTGCTGTGAGCTACCTTTCCAGTAAATTTTAATTTTCTTAATCTAGCAAGAGGCAGAAACAGTTATTAATCAAACAAGTCTAACTGAAACAAGAAGGTTGTGCTACATAGAAGGTACAGTATATGCAAATATCTGGAGGCATGTACGAACCCGAAAGCTTAATTCAAGATGCAGTTGAAGGAAAGAAGCAAGGATGGAGGGATGGAATTCACTGGGAAACAAAGATCTTACATAAACTCCTCAAGAGTTTTCAAATCAAGACATAACAGAATTTTATTCCTGACTCTCATCCCTATCTTAATGTTCATACAAGATGCTCAAAGATTATAAATTACTCTTTCAAATATATATGTGTTTACTGGTTCTGGAGTTGAGCCTAAAATTTGAGTGATAGAAGATTAGACCCATGCTACCATGACAGCTTATCTCCCCTTTTGATGAAAATAAAAATAAAATAATTTTGGTCTTCCAAAATAACACACACACACACACGGTATCCACACACAATGCTCAGTAAGAATAGTTCAATGTCAGAAAAATTTAGTGATACAGTTCATTGCATCTCAATAGATCTAGAAAAATTTGATAATATTAAATATTTCTGTCTGATTAAATATAAAATATTTCTAGAAATACTGAGTAGGGAATTTCCTTTACTTACTAATGGCTTCTTACTCATAAAAACCAGAAAATATCATAGTTAAATATGAAAATGTAGGTCATTCCTTTAAGTTAGAGACATGATACATTTCCATCACTAATATAGTTCACTGTACACTCAACAGGACATGGTGGATGAATAAAAGCAAAAGAAATAAGAAATTTAAAGAGTGAAAAGGAAGAATAAAAAGTATAATTATATGATAGCATAATGTATGTAGGTTATCAAAATAATCAGCATAAAAATCAGCAATTACTGGAACTAATTAGAGAATGTAAACAAAATTTGTGGCTCTGTATTCAGTATATGCATTCAAAAGTATCCCTCTATATTAATAGCCAACCATGAAATGCAAAAGAAAATGAGATCACTTATAACATTACCAAAAATATTCTAGAGCATCTAGGAATTAAACTAATAAAGACTAGACAATCACTTTTAGAAGATTAAAAAAGACATAAAGCTATAATAAATGAATTAAAAGAATACCTAAATATATAAATACTCTCAGTATATGAATGGATATAACTTTTTAACTTTGTGAAGAAGTCATGTCACCCCCCCATCCAATTTAACCTATTAGTTATATGTAATTTTGCTCAAAATTCCAGTGGGGATTTGGGAAGACTATGTAAAATGTCTAAAAAGTATAGCAAAAGCTAAGAATATATAGAAAAATAAGAACATAGTTGGAGATTCACCTTACTGTGTATTAAGAAATATAATAGAATATTTCTGCTTCTAAACATGTTGGAATAAAAGGAATTGGACTTATTCTCCTGTCTCAAATAACTGAAAGAAGAGAAACAAAATATGAAACCAGGGTCTTCATCAAGCAGTACAGGACCAAGATCTCTGGAAGTTGAAAAGCAAAGTGAGCCCTGTGGTCGACTCCGCATTCTGCCTGGAGAGAACTTCAGACCACAGCACTGAGAACAAGAAGTCAGTTAGAACCTGGGCTGAGGAGCCAACGCTGGAATTCTGGGGTGCCAAAGTGGCTAGAATTTTTAGTACACACTCCTCGAGAGGCAAGGGCTACCCAGAGAGAGCACCATGGATCTGCAGAGGGTCTCCCAGAGTCTTCAGCTGAGTTTTGATTAAACAAACAAACAAACAAACATGCCTGGAAGGAAATTACACATAGCTGAGGAAGATCTAAGCATCCTGAGGCTTAGTAGTGATGGATTAGCCATGGATGAACCATCATCCTCTGGCTCACACAAAGGCAATGACAGACTTCACACATGAGTGAGTCAATAACTGATTGTTAAGTAAAATACATTATGAAAAATGAAGTTGGAACAATTTCTTAAACTATACATGACAACAAATTTCAAATGGATTCAAAGTAATATAAGGTTCATGAAATTACCTGATTATCTTTATGGTGACTGGGTTTGGAAGAAATTCTTAAGCAAAAATCTGTAAGAAAACAAAAAAAACAACAATCCCCCCAAAAAACAAAAACAAAAAGCCACAAAAATTGCGTAACGTTTTAAAACCAAGTGTGTATTACCCTAAGACAACTATTTGCTATGCCAGCAATTGTTTTTGGAATAGTATGTGATTCAATCCTGGTCAAAAAGGCCTGAGAAAAACGTCTTCCTAGAAGTATCTAGAAATAATTTCCTTTCTTTAAGAAGGGACTTGCAGAAAGGATATTAAACTTCTACCAGCAGCTGGCCTATCTTAAAATGAATCTTGGGAACAAATTGTGACATCACCAGGGCATTACCTGGTTTGGTAGAGCAAAAACGTGAGAGGGCCTTTGAGGATACGGGTGAGGCTTGGATCTATCCTATATTCAGACATCGGTTAAAGTACTGCAGTTGTGGGGCACCTGGGTGGCTCAGTGGGTTAAAGCCTCTGCCTTCGGCTTGGGTCACGATCCCAGGGTCCTGGGATTGGAGCCCTCTCTGCTCAGCAGGGAGCCTGCTTCCCTCTCTCTCTCTCCCTCTCTGCCTACTTGTGATCTCTCTCTGTTAAAAAAATAAAAAAATCTTAAAAAAAAAAAAAGTATTGCAGTTGCTGTTATTTCACTTCTGTGGTCAAAAACATCCCAGAATGTTGGATGATTTATTTATTATATGTCCATTTTATAGCTGTTCAAGCTAAGGCCCTTTTCTGGGATATGCCTAAGTTTACACAGTTAGAACTAAGTCTAAAAACAAATAGGTTAGCTGAATATCAGGCACATTTGCTAGCTGAATAAGCAGAAATAGATATTCCCCAGACATGACTCTCAAATTCTGAATCTAGCCATAATGTTTTCATTGTTTCTATATTTGGTCCACCATGATGGATAAAATCTAGAAGATGACCCAGTTGAGGGGATGGAGTGATTGCAGTCAAACGGTCTAGATAGAACTCTTTTGTTCCATGAAGGTAAAAGGATTTTTCTCAATGACTGCAGAGCTGTCGAAAGCCCCAACTGTTTTACATCTGGGATTACTTGGGGCACATGATATACACACTACAAAATGCTGTACTCCATGGAGAAACAGCTCTACCGTTGAGTTTTTGACCTTGAGAATGAAGGAAAATCTTGTAAACTTCCTGAGCCTGAGGATTCTCACAATGACTCGGGAGATTTAGTGCAAAACAGATATTCTCTAGGTTCTGGGGGTGAAGTGATTTTTACTATATTTCCCCCTAATTTTCTACACAGAACATGTATTATTTTTTGCAATCATAAAGAAACTATAAGTATTACTGAAAATAATTAGCACAGCTTTTCCCCATGCAGGTGATTTGTGCTCCCATTTTGGTGGCCCGGTGTGTTCAGGCTTGATAAGGAAATTGTTTCTCCAAAGGGCATTTATATGTTGCATGGATCTATGTGAAAGGCAAGAGGTTACCATTTAACACAAGTCTGTTTATACAGACTTAGCAGCCCAGAGCCATGAACAATTGAAAAAAAAATGTTAAATATTTCTATGCTAAGACATATTTTATAATTACTTCAGTGTGTACAATGATTTATCTTTTCAAAAGCAATTTTACATCCATTAACTTGTATTCTATTTATCTTTTTTTTTCATGTAGTTAGGGCAGGCATTACTATGGTTGCTTTTGTTCTTATTGTTGATGTTTTTTCTCAAAAAGCAAATTAAAAAAAATAATTATCCCAAATCACAAAGCTGTGAAAAGGTAAAGCATGACCTCAAACTCAAGTTTGTTTCTTTTTTTTTTTTTAAGATTTTATTTATTTATTTGACAGAGAGAGATCACAAGCAGACAGACAGGCAAGCAGAGAGAGAGGGGGAAGCAGGCTCCCTGCTGAGCAGAAAGCCTGATGCGGGGCTCAATCCCAGGACCCTGAGATCACGACCTGAGTGAAGGCAGAGGCTTTAACCCACTGAGCCACCCAGGCACCCCAAGTTTGTTTCTTTTAAGAAGTAAACAACTCACTAATATAGCAATGAGAAAGATAGCTAACACTGGTCCCCTAATTTACTCTTCATATATTGCCTAATTTAAACTCTACAATAAACCCATCAAGTAGGTACTATTATCCCCATTTTGCATTTGACAAAAGACACTAAACCTGAGAAAGAGATTTGTTCAAGATCAGATAGTAAGTAGTATAAAGTTGGACTTGAACACAAGTCTGTCTGGCAGCATGACAAATACTTGTGTATTTTTGTGCCCTCTCTGTACACAGATGAAATGGCCACACTGCCACCTTAATGTAAAATAATCACTTCATCTGCCTCTTCCTCTTCATTTCAGCATGGCTCCCTGCTGTTCCCAACTGTTTCTATAATAACTATTGTATGATATTATTTTCAATTTTGTTTGCAGGCAGATATGCAGTCCCCTAGCCTATAGCACAGTAAGACAAGGAACATTGAATATTCTGGCTAGGTCTGGGTTAAAGGTCATGTTCTGTTGCTTATTGTTTGAATGCAAAAATCACTTGAGAAAGTCAATTAACTGTTCTCATCCATGGTTCATTAGCATAAAATAGGTGGATCAGGACATCTACTGCTCATGTCATAAATCTACAGTGAGGACAAAAGTAGGTACAAATGCTTATTTGTATAAACTCTAATCTTTTTAAAAAAGATTTAATTTATTTATTTGACAAAGAGAGAGTTATTTATTTGACAGAGAGAGAGACATCTAGAGAGGGAACACAAACAGGGGCAGTAAGAGAGGGAGAAGCAGGCTCCCCCACTGAACAAGGAGCCTGATGTAGGGCTTGATCCCAGGACCCTGGGATCATGACCTGAGCCAAAAGAAGACGCTTAACAACTGAGCCACCCAGGCACCCTTGTAAACACTAATCTTAGGAAATGTATATTTAATTCATTTATAGAAATAATACATCATTTATAATATATTTATTTATAATAATAATGATAAATATTCCTATTCTGGGAACTGAGCTTGGTTGATTTATATACATTATCTTCTGAACAAGTGAAAAGTAAATAAAATATTCTTACTTTGCATATGAGGAAACTGAGTCTTAAGTTGTCTAAATAATTTGCCCAAGATAATATAGTAGTGAATAAATACTTTCTTTCTCTGTGATAAAATAATTTGCATTAACCAATGGCACAGACTAACTGCACAGGGGGAGAAAAAAATATGGCAGCAAATTATATTCCTTATGAATAATTTCAGAGAAGTATATGATTTAATTATAATTAAATTATATTTGTGATGGCAGTATGCCAAAATATTTGTTCCCTCTGATATGGAAAGGAGATAAACACCAACCAGTCTTTGAAGCCAAGAATGGACAACTTGACCAAGCTGAGTAATTAGTTATTTGCTGGGGGAATCAACTAAAGATTTTCATCATTGCTACTCAACCTTTTATATCCAGTATTCATTCATTACCTCAGATGCAACCACACATGTTTATGCTGTTTATTAATTCATCTGCATAGGAAATCTGTCCTTAGAAGGGTCTTTTAAAGGACAGACTATTAATTTTAATCACAGCATTAATATAATTTGGATTTTGTTTCTCTTCACATGTCACTCATTCATTCATTTATTGAATAAATATTTACTGAACGTTAATTACATTTAACATACTTGATTCAATGATCATGAATAAAGATATGGAGCAGTAACGGGTGGTTTATAGACAAGGATTATAGCCCCTCTCCACTTTTTTTTTTTCACCTGGGTGTTCAAGAATCAAAAATCCTCTCATCTGAGATTCATAAGACATATATAATGTCAGTCACTTCAGCCTCTGAATACAGATCTAGAATCATCATTTTAGCTTTGACCACAGTAGTTATGATCAGTGGTTCACAACTCATTAGCCCATGAATCAGGGAAAACTCGGCAGAATCTTCTGGGAAGTATATTAAAATTATAAATTTCTGCTCCATATTTTCACCCAAAGATTTGAATAAGTCCAGAATGGAATACAAAAAACTTTATTTTTTCATTGTAGGTAACCCTGATGTACTTCTTAGGGTCCACTGACTATATCAATACATGCTTTTTTAAAGAAAATGATAAGTGTTTTGGATTTCCCCCCACTAATGTATATATACTTGTGTAAAATATAAACTTTCTATATAAATTCAGAGATTTCACAAAGTTTCTACAGGATACATTAACATATCATTTGGTGACTGTAGATGAGATTTAGAACTCTTGATCTAGACCCATTCCCTCATCTTGAAGCCATGATAAGACAGTCTAGGTGCAAGATAGATACCATTAATATCTGAGCAAGGAAGGAAAACTGAAGCCTAGAGAAGCTGAGATTTTCCCCACATAACTCAATAATTATATATTGAGAGTGATTATTTCTAGGAAAAAAATGTTTCTTTACATTCTTCATATGCTGTCCTATGAAGAAAGATTCATTGGACTAAAAAAGTATTCACAATGAAGGAAATTTGAAAGAAGGAAAGGAAAGGGAAGGAAAGGAAATTAAAAAAAAAATAAAAGAGATCCAGTGGGACTTACAGAAGAGGAGACAGAAAGCTTGTTGGGTATGGGGAGCATTGTTTGTGAATACTCCTGTCTTGTCCTGAGCTGGAGGATTTGGGATTTCAGCCAGAAGAGAGGACGTAGACATTAATTAAACATTGGTGAATGTTCAAGATAATAGAATGAGGTTATATGTAGGAAGGTCAGTTGATTTTGTGGGGATTACATTGTCAACGGTTTTAGTTTTAGGTTAGAGAAATACACAGTACAAGAAAAAGAGAATGCCTCTTGCATAATGATTTAAGATCTAAAATATGACAATTATGAGAGTTAAAGATTTGGGCAACTTAACTGATCATCCTAAGCCTCAGAATTCTAAGTTTAAATGCATCTCCTTCCCCACATAATATGCACACACAAGTGCAGAGAGAAAGGGTAGGGGGAACAAAAGACAGATAGAGAGATAGAAGTGTTGGAAAAGGTGTTTATTGTTTCTGTGATGACTGACAAATTCAGATAAAAATAAATCCTTAAAATGAGTGAACTTTTAAATAACCATACTGAGAGTGACATTATCAGTAGATACTTCTACAGCACTCTAACTTAGGTTATACTTGAATTTAGTAGGTAAATTTCAAACTTTAGTTCATAGAGACCTAAGGGTTCAGAGAAAGTATATTAGAAAGAGGTAGGGCTGAGGGTGAAAAATGGCCAGGGACAGAGAGGGGCACCCTGCTCCCACAGAGCAGCTCCACCTTTTTGTTTAATATGGAGATTATGGGACGCCTGGGTGGTTCAGGGGGTTAAGCCTCTGTCTTTGGCTCAGGTTGTGATCCTGGAGTGCTGGAATGGAGCTCCAAGATGGGCTCCCTGCTTAATGGGTTATCTGCTTCTCCATTTGCCCCTCCCCCTGCTCCTTCTCTCTCTCACTGGACCATGCTCTCTCTCAAATAAAAAAAATTCTTTTTTTTTTAAAAGATTTTATTTATTTATTTGACAGACAAAGATCACAAGTAGGCAGAGAGGCAGGCAGAGAGAGAGAGGGGGGAAAGCAGGCTCCCCGCTGAGCAGAGAGCCTGCTACGATACCGGGCTGCATCCCAGAACCCTGGGATCATGACACCCAAGCTGAAGGCAGAGGCTTAACCCACTAAGCCACCCAGGCAGAGGCTTAACCCACTGAGCCACCTAAATTTTTTTTAGGTGCCCCTAAAAAGAATTCTTAAAAATAAAATAAAATAGTATGGAGATTGTGCATAGCATTTTGTTTGAAAAGAAAAGCTCTGCTGTTGTTTTTTTCTTTCCCCCAGTATGGAAGTAATTGCTTAAAGGTAATATTTAATTTCCTAAGATGGCCTGAATCAAGTGATGCTCAAAATACCCTACGCAAATCTGATAGAAATTTGCAGTCCATTTATATTTATTTATTATTTTTATTTATATTTGTATTTTCTTAAGGAAGGCTAAATATCCCAGCAATATAATCTGGATGATAATCTATAGTCAAAGTTCATTGAGAAATAGTGTTCACATGGGTGTGCCCTAAAATCCAAAGATAATATACTGGTATATAAGCTGTCATATTCCTCTAAGCCCATTCTGGAGGAGGGTATCTCAGGAGACTTTCTAATTGTGGAGAAAGTGACAGACACTTTTCAATGCATGGCATCTCTATAAGCAGCATGTAGTAATAGGAATATTAGTCTGGAATAAGACAGTTTTAAATCACAGCTCGACCATGAGCTAGCTCTTGTGATCTTGGGCAAGGCATTTTAACCCATGAGCTTCACTTTTTTTCTAATCTGCATAATAAGGGTAAGATGTATATTTCCTAAAGCGGATGTAGGCATTAATGAACTAGCACATGTAACTGGTACTAAGTAATTTAGAATTCCCTTCAGAACCTTGTAGAAAAGTGATAAAAGTGAATAAAAGGTCTTCAATGTGACAGCTTTACTTTGAGGGCCCCATGTGACCAGTCTGGATGGGAAAGGACGAGATCAACCCAATGGCTTTGGGAAGGTGTATGGATGATCCATATGGTCAGATGAGTGACTTCTACATTCCTTTCTAGATGTCATGACCAAGCATTCCTGGGACTGAAGACAACATTCACCAGGCCTCTAGCCTTTGTAAACCCTGAGGCACATTTGCTCAGTAAGTATAGATTTTTTTTCCCTCAACAAAAAGGAATGGATTGAAACTTGGTCTTATTAAAGAAATTAGTTTTAAAATTCTGAAAGTATAAAAGAAAAATTTCTCCATTCTCTATAAAATCCTCTTTACCTCAATGGCATCTGGGTTCAATAAGAACCCTTAAACCAATAAGGATTCTAAGAAGAATATAAAACAAGTTGATATTCAAAGGAGACCCAGATACATGGTGGAAGCACCAGGGAGACATGAATGCAAGCTAATTACCATGATGGGGACTGCTGTAATTATTCTGCCATTTCATTTCCTTGAACACATTTTGCAATGATAGCTGAGTTAAAAAAAAATCTGGTAGAGGGCTAAAATTATAAGGGCTCTCTTACTGGAATAATGCTAGAGAACTGCACATAAATTTTAATGGTCTGAGAATTCCAAGGTGGCATTCTTGAAAAAGTAGTTTATAGTTTTCTGCTTTGATCCTCCTTTGATAACTGCCTACCCGTCTATAACTGTCTACTATACAGTTCTCTAGCAAAGAAACATGTCACTTTTTGCTTTTCAGAGCATTCCGTGCTTTGCCTTCATAAAACTGATCATACAATATTTTTAGTGTCTTTCTATTTTCTAATTTTTTTTCTGAATAATTTAGGCACCATGGGGACAGTCATTGGATTTTATTCTTTACCATGATAATTCTAGTACCTTGTATTGTTTATCTTCAAATGGTGTCATTCCTGTGGATGTGCAGTGGTATCTCATTATGGTATTTATTTGCATTTCCTTAATGAATGATGTTGAGAACCATTTTATTTGCTTATTGGCCATTTGTATATCCTGTTTGTGAAGTGTCCAAGGATTTTGCTCTTTTTTCTATTGAGTTGTATGCATTTTCATATTGAGTTGTAGCAGAAATTCTTAATACATTCTAGATATGAGTTCATATATATGAGACAAGTATATTTTTATACTCATTCATTTTTTAAATCAATAAGTGAAAAATTAATTATTATATAACTAATATGTTCCAAAGACAGTGCTAGTTGGAGGGATTAATAAAGGTTGTTTTATAAATTGCTTATACATGTTTACAGGGAAGGAACATTAGTGAGTTTTACAATAAAAAATGGCTAATTGGGAAGAAGTATGGTAGTTTCCTGGCTTTTAATAACCTATAACCTTTCACCTAGACACTCTGAGTGTCAACGTTATTTTATAGTGTATCTTTTGCAGGTGAACTATTCTTCATCATTAGAGGTATCAAGAATTGTCTTGAACATTAAATATCTCTAAAATTATAAGGTGGATGTACATCCTTTAGTATGTATTGGGGTTACATATGCTCTGGTCAGGTGATAAAACTTTTAGTACTCACATGGTTTCTATTAGTTAAGAAATTTAAAAGATTTTTATTCCACAAATTACATTTAATACCACTGATTCTTCCTTCCCTCCTTCCTTTCTTCTCCTTTCTCCCTCCCTCCTCTACTCTCCTTACCTTTTCTTCCTTCCTTAGATATAGTTAATTTTTATTTATCTTGTAAATGTGGAATGGAGTTTAGCTTCTTAGTTTGACAGACTAACCATATGAAGATTATATGGGCATCACAATAATGGGGACCAAAGACTGACAACTAAATGATGACTCAGTCTTCCCAGATAAAAGAGAGGTATCCAGCAAAAGCAGTGTTAGGAGTCAAACATTTTTAAACTTAGTTCATAGAATAACCTATTAATTTAGTTTATCAATCAATCAATAAATCTTCAAATGGTCCATCAGCAATATTTATTAGCTTAAACACTGTGGAATGGCCCATACTGTGCACTGAGTGGGCACAGAAGTACAAATGATGGGGTTCCTCCTCTCCAAGATCATATAATCTACCATCAGAGATAAGCCATGTAACTGATTAAATGTAGAAATGTATCATAAGCAGTTTAGAGTTAAAGAGTTATGGCCATTTTTAAATTTATTTTTTTAATTCCATAACTTGAAGTCTGTATCTCCTATCCCCCTTCACCCATTTTGTACACCCCCCAACCTTCCCCTCTAACAAATATGCTTATTCTTGTACTATAGGTTTGATTCTGCTTTTTGTTTACCTGCTTGTTTGCTTGTTGTTTTTTTAGATTCCACATATGAGTGAAATCATATGGTATTTGTCTTTCTTGGTCTGACTTATTCCACTTGGCATAATACACTCTAGGTCCATCTGTGTTGTCCCTAATGGCAAGATTTCATCTTTTTAATGTCTATCTGCCTGTCTGTCAGTCTCTGTGTGTGTGTATATGCCACATTTTCCCCCTCATCATTTATCTATTGATAGTCACTTACGTTGCTTCTATATCTTGGGTATTGTAAATAATACTGAAATAAGCATAAGGCTATATATACTTTTTTCAATTAGTGATTTCATTTTTGGGGGTAAATACCCAGCAATGGAATTACTGGATTATATGTTAATTTATATTTTTAATTTTTTGAGAAACCTCCATACTGCTTTCCACAATGGCTATATCAATTTATATTCCCACTAAGAGTGTATAGTGGCTTCTTTTTCTCCACCTCCTTGCCAACTCTTGCTATTTCCTATGTTTTATTTTAGCTATTCTGACATGTGTAAGGTGGTATCTCATTATGATTTTTATATGAACTTCTCTGATAATTAGTAATGTTGAGAGCATCATTTCATGTGTCTTCTTTGGCCATCTGTATGTCTTCTTTGGAAAAATGTCTATTCAGGTCCTCTGCTCATTTTTTCATCAGATTATTTGGGCCTTTTTTGGTGTTGAGTTGCCCAAGTTCTTTGTATATTTTCCATCTTAACTGCTTACAAGATATATTATTTGCAAATATCTTCTCCAAATCAGTAGGCTTCCTTTTTGTTTGGTTGATGGTTTTATTTGCTGTGTAAAAGCTCTATATTTTAATATAGTCCCTTGTTTCCCTTGACATAGGAGACATATTTAGAAAAATATGTTGCTATAGCTGATGTCAGAGAAATTACTACCTGTGTTCTACTCTAGGAATGTTATGGTTTCATATCTTTAATCCATTTGTGTTTATTTTTGTGTATGGTGTAAGAAAGTGGTCCAGTTTCTTTCTTTCTTTCTTTTTTTTTTTTTTTTTTGCATGTAGCTGTCCAGTTTTCCCATTTATTGAAAAGACTGTTTTTTCCCCCCATTGTATATTCTTCCTTTCTTTGTCATAGGTGAACTGGTCATATACTTGTGGGTTTATTTTGGGGCTCTTTATTTTGTCCCACTGAGCTATGTGCCTTTGTCCAAAGATATGGTACTGTTTTGATTACTATAGCTTGTAATATATCTTGAAATCTAGAATTGTGGTACCTCCAGCTTTGCTTTTCTTTCTCAAGATTGCTTTGGCTATTTGGGGTCTTACATGGTTCTACATAAATTATATTTGTTCTAGTTCTGTGAAAAAAAAATGTTCTTAGTATTTTGATAGGGACTGCAATGAATCTAGATTTCTTTTGGTATCATGGGCATTTTAACAATATTAATTCTTCCAATTCATGAGCATGAAATCTTTCCATTTGTGTCAACCTCAATTTCTTTTATTGCTACTTTATAGTTTTCAGAGTACAGGTCTTTTACTACTTTTTATTTTATTCTTTTTCGTGCAGTTGCAAATGCAGTTGTTTTCTTAATTTCTTTTTCTGCAACACTATCAATTTCTGGGTAGTAATTTTTTATCCTGCAATGTTACTGAATTCATTTATTGCTGTGTTTTTTAATGAATATTATTATTCATTCATTCATATATTCATTCATTAGAAGGTTTTTTTGGTTTTTGTTTCTTGCAGGTTATTTTTGGTGGAGTCTTTAGGGTTTTCTAATATATAATACCATGTCATCTTCAAATAGTAAAAATTTTACTTCTTCTTTACTAATTTGGATGCTCCTAATTTCTTTTTCTTGTCTTATTATTGTGGCTAGGACACCCAGGACTATGTTGAATAAAAGTGGCAAGAATGAACATCTTTTCCTTGTTCCTGATATTAGAGGAAAAACTCTCTGTTATTCATCTTTGAGTAAGATGTTCGCTGTGAGTTTAACATATATGGCCTTTATTATGTTGAGGTAGTCTCCCTCTAAACCCACCTTATTGAGAGTCTTTATCATGAATGCACATTGAACATTATCAAATATTTTTTGATTTGCATCTATTGAGATGAGGCTATGATTTTATCCTCTGTTTTATTGACATGGTGTATTACATTGGTTGATTTGCAAATATTGTACAACTTTGCATCCCCCAAATAAATCCTACTTGATTATGATGAATGATTATGATGAATGATACTTTTAATATATTGCTGAATATGCTAATATTTTGTTAAGGATTTTTGTGTCTATTCTATGTTCATCAGGGATATTGACTTTAGTTTCCTTTCCTTTCCTTTTCTTTTTTTCTTTCTTTTTTTTTCTTGGATGTCCTTGTTTGACTTTGGTATCACGGTAGTGCCTGCCTCATAGAATGTATTTGGAAGCTTCCTTCCTCTCTACTTTTTTTAATAGTTGAGAAGAATAGGAATTAACTCTTTTTAAGTGTTTGACAGACTTCACCTCTGAATCCATTTGGTTCTGAATTCTTATTTTTTCATAGTTTTTTGATCACTCATTCAATTCTATTACTAGTAATTGGTCTGTTCATATTTTCTATTTCTTCTTGATTCAATTTTAGAAGACTGCATTTCTTCTAGGTTGTCCAATTTGTTGGCATATAATGTTTCATAGTAGATATATATATATCATATATATATCATATATACATATATATATACATATACATATACATATATATATATCTGTGGTATCAATTGTTACTTCTCTCTCATTTCTGATTTTTTATTTCTTTGGGTCCTTTGTTTTTTTTCCTGATGAGTCTGGCTAAGGGCTTATCAATTTTGTTTATCTTTTCAAAGAACTAGCTCTTAGTTTCATTAAATGTTTATATATTTTTTAGTCTATGTCATTTATTTCTGCTCTGATCTTTATTATTTCTTTCCTTCTACTCACTTGGGCTTTGTTCTTGTTCTAGTTCCTTTAGGTGTAAAGTTAGATTGTTGATTAGAGCTACTGCTGCTGCTGCTTCCTCTTTTAAGAGAGAAAGAGTATGTGTGAAGGGGGAGGAGAGAAAGAATCTCAAGCAAGTTCCACATTCAGCATGGAGCTGGTCACAAGGCTCAATTTTACAACCGGAGATCATAAACCTAGCTGAAATCAAGAGTCAGACTGAGCCACCCAGGTACCCCTTCTTATTTCTTGATGTTGGGATATAGTTTTTTGGGGTATGGTCATTTAAAGAAAGATGCAAATTCATAGGGGATATAGTGTCTTTGAATGGAGCCATGGAGGACTGGGACTGAAAGGAGGCAATCTATACTAACTGCTTGATATGATAGCCTTGGTTACTTACAAATACTTACATTCAGATTAACTGAAATAAGAATAAATAAAAAATTCAATTTTTTATTTGAACTAGCCTGGTTTCTAGTTTCAATCAATAACTATGTGTAGCTTGTGGCTATTTGGTGACACATTTATAAAAAATGTTCTTTATCACAGAATATCCCATTGAACAGGACTAATCTAGACAGAAGAGCACGAACAAAACACAAGTATAGGAAATTGGGTAGTATACTGTGAAAGAGTATATTTTAGTTTATTTAGGTAAGTTGAAATAAATGACTAGAGGCAACTTCGAAAAAAAAAAAAAGATGGCATTAAACCATGAAAGCGTTTGAGACTGTTTTGTTTTTCCTTTCTCTCTTTGTCTCTTTCTCTAAAATAAATAAATAACCTTTAAACAAAGAAAGAACAAATAAACTACCCAGTTTCCTATACTTGACAGAGAGGAGAGAAAAGGAAAGAATCTCAGACTCCCTGCTGAGCATGGAGCTAATGTGGGTCTCGATCCTACGCACCTGCGATCATGACCTAAGCAGAAATCAAGAGTCAGACACTTAACCACTGAGCCATGTAGAGAAATCATACTATTCAGTGTCTTGACTTGTTGTGGAATGTGAGTAAAAGGAAAGAATTAGACTCCTAGATATCAGTGCCATTCATTTAGGAATGTACCATAACTGCACTCAGACTGTCCCCTGAATAAACACTCAGTTCACATTTTTTCACTGCTCTGACCACATTAGTCTAATGAAAAAGGCCTGGGGTCTCCATGTGAATTAATCCTAAAAAGATGGCAAAAAGGAGCAAAAATAAAAACATGCAAGATGTGAAAATGAAAGGGGTTTGAGGAAGAATGTCCCTGTGACCACACCAATTGTGATGGGAATTTTTACTAATACTTGTAGGTGCTGACAGCAAACTCGGGGCCCTATCTAATATGTTCCACTGTCAGATCTGGAATTAACACTCTCTAATTCATAGTCAAAGGAAGCGCTTACTTGAGGAAGCCGATTAGTAGTTTGCCTCTTTGGTGAAAGAATGGCATTTCTAAGTATGGGCAAGTAGCCTGAAATTCACAACCCTTTACTCTGACTCTCAGGGTTCCCAAGAGTAGGGGCTAATGATGCACAGGCACTGGGGTATTTGATCAGGTACATCCCTGTTGGTGGTGGTCCAGCCTTTGTGATTGGTTGCAAACTGATGTATTTCCCAAGTCTGAAGTCTCAGATAGTCACTGTCTTCCTTCACTTCTCTTCTAGGCCACATTTCATCAACCTCATCTACTTAACACCCTAAATAGAGTCACACCAGATCCTGACTCACCATAGCCCATTCCTTCATCCCTTCCTGTTGCCTCAGTTACTCCAAAGGCCTTCTAATCTTGCAACCAATTCCCCATTTCCCCGCTACAGTGCAATCCATTCTAAATGCTTCTTTTGCTTAGTCTTTTTAAAATGATCTGTCCATGTAAATCCCTTGATTAAAAATCTTTAGTAATCCCAATTGATCTTGAATGCTTTCCAAACTTTTTAACATGATTCCCAAGGACCCTCATGATCTGATCTTTTTTTCATTAATTGACACTCCCCTCTCTGTGGGTCATCTCCTATAACTTTCATCCAGTTGTTCTTCCCTGTGACCATACCATGCATTTCACACCTCATCCCTTTGGAAATAGTGATATAAATTAAATTTCTTATTTTTTGTGTATTTAGTTGTATTCTCCCATATTAACTTGCAATTCCTGTTTCTAACCTCAAGGGATACCTAAATCAGACTCCCGGGAACCAACATCAAGCCTTGACTCCCTGAAAGATAACTTAGCCAGGCCAATGCAGACGTTGCTGAAGCAAGATTTCAAATCTTTCTCTGAATCCAAGACTTGAAATGGAGCTACTTCTGGAGAAGGCACTTTTATTTAAGAGCCTATACCTGATGCTCTGTATTTATTCCCTGCTGATAAATACATATCCTTGATGCTAATCATCTGCACATTCTCACAATGACTGATTGACTGACAACATATTTCATAGCTGAGCTCTAGTAGTCAGTCATCTTTCCCTCCTTGCTCTCCTTTGAGGAAGGCACCATGTTCCACTGTGAAAGTATGGTCCCTGGCAGTGAGGGTGACTATCAAGCCTTTTAGGGACTAGAGACAGCACACAGTACTAGAAAGCAGAGGCAGCACTGAGAACAGAGAACAGACATGGAAGCAACTTTCTCTTCTCCTTTGGGCTCACTTACTTTCTTCTTTTGCCATCAGAGGGAAAGATTGGACAGACCCAAAAATGGCCAAGTAAAAGCAATGTGGCAAGGAAAATGGGGGGACTGATTATTCAGACTGGGTCTAATGTGGGTTTCAACAAAAGGGCAAGGATGGGAGGACTGTTCATAAGCACTTGTAAAACTGAGCCAGTGCTGCAGTGCATCCAGACCCATGGATGTGGGGCAACCTTAGAGATGTGCAGAGTGTGATACTTTAGGTAAAAGCTAAAACTCTTGAGATAAATTTTTGTTATTTGATTTTAGATGTCTTAGAGATTTCTGAATCATTGAATGAGGCTTTATCGGCACAACTTCAGAAGTACCATTTATGAACTTGGAAATTTCTGGAGTCTATTGCCTACTGACTGTATCTTTTTGCTCAAAGAAAATGAAGGATGGATGGATGGCCATTTTCTCCTTTTGGTCTCAGTATTTTCACCCCTGATTTTTATGAGACAGGAACATTATCAGATATTCTCCACTTCTTTCTTCCTCCCCAGAGGATAACCAGAGAGAAGTTCTCCCTAGGGGGGCTATCCTTCACCAAACAAAATACCTTATGAGATAAAAGTAAGGAGAGAAGTGCTAGGCTATTTGTTCTTCATATGGATACCCAGACATCACTTTATATCATCACCCAATTTAAGAAGGGTCAGCAGTGCTGACTGGATGGCTATTTTTTTTTCCCCTGCTTCAGTTGAAATTCCTGAACACTTCGCTGGATTTTGGTTTAGGACAAAGAACAGAAGAGAATATGATTGCTTTGCATGCTAGATGAGAAAAGAAGCTGGAGCTCAGCACAGTGAAGGAGAAAATAGGAATGAACAGGGTAGAGAGGGAGGGAGCCAGCAAGAAGTAGAAACTTTGGATGAAGAAATGTGTTTTGTCTCTAAACTTTGGAGACTCTACTAAGCTTATGTGGTGTTCAGCATGTAAAATTCCTTGTGGAAATCAGTGAGTACTTCAAGTTTTGTGTGGATTGATGCTGAGCAAAATATAGACAACTTCAAATGGCCAAAAAATGTGGGAGGGTAACTTATACCTTATAAAGGTATAAAGGTATAAGCTCCTAAGATAAATGGATGTTTGGGGGGGAGAGTTTGAGCTTTCCTAGGTCTAGGGATTGGTAGTATCTGAGAAGATTCTACCTGGATCTTTCATGTGCTAATGTCCCCTACTACACATTTCAGTAACATCAGGCATTTTCACCAACTCAAGTTTGGTGTGGTACAAGTCACCTCCAGAAGATGGGAAAGATTCCCAGCCACAGTTCTAGTCTAAAATGAAGACCAGACTACAATGTACAAGTGCCAGTGCCATGTGTCATTTCTTACAAAAACTCTAACAGCAGCAGTAAGAAACAGTCGTTGAGCCTCAGTCACATAGCTCTTAAGAATATAAGAACTTTTCAACGATGTTTAACAGAGTAAAAAGTGAACATACAGAGTTGAATGAAGGACTGTATTTGTATCTAAAATAAAGCAACTGGGATGTGGACTTTTTCTATGTAAAGAGGCAGTCTAGGAGTGTGGAACAATGGAAAGAGCCCAGGCATCAATAATACATCAGTTTACCCTCCTTCTCCATGGAGCCACTTGACAATGTGGGAGGTGGGTACAGGTCCAGGGCAACCCCCTTTCATTCCTCCACTCACCTACTTTATTGACATAATTGTGCATTTCAGTTTGTGCACACCTGTCACACACACACAAAAAAAGCCAGTTTGGGGTAATTTGTTGCTGTAGGAATAGATAAGCCATTTGCCCTCTGTGGTCCCAGATTTCTGAAGTGAGGTGTTGGGACAGGTGATTTTAAATATCCCATCTAGCTTTATGACACCAAGTGAAGATTTCCATTCCTCTAAACTTATCCCCTTTAGAGATCTGACTTTCAAGGATCCAAGTAGGAGAGAACATTTTGCTCTATATTCAGCATGCCACAGTTTTGAATTCCTCATCTGTAGCTTTCAACTGTGCTTAAATGGCTAGAAGAGGAATGCTGTAGTGTATTCATAAATTAGTGACTAATGTGACTTTAAACATTTAAGATACAACACCATTCCAGACATATTGGCTGAATATTCATTAGACAAAACATTTTTTATCTCAAAACTAAGCCAGTAAAAATGTTCAAAATGCTTTAATTTGTGGCTGATCTTAACCACAAATTACCGTTACAAAAATATGGTTCAGTTTTCAGCTTGGTGGAACAAGGCTAACATCCTTTCTCTCACATGGATTCCTTCCCACCCCCAGTATTATGAAATATCCATATCCACAAATCAAAGTGAAGAGCCCTTTTCTTGGTGAAGGGAGAATTTTCAAAGAACTACTCTGTCCTTCACCTAAGTTTGTTTGTCAAAATCCCTTCTTTCCCTCATCTTGGATTTTGGGACTTCAGCACCAAACTGAGTAACATAACTTTTATGACATTACGAAATTCACATAAATCCATTAATGACTTTCTGAAATTCAAGTACAAAGGAAAAAGCATGTATTAATCATTCAAGATGTGCCAGCACAGAGTCCTGCTCCCAGGCATTCACTGAAATATATTTAAAGGGATGACTGAACAAACACACACATGATAAACACATGCTGATCGTTCCCAAGACAGTCCTCCAGAATAGTGATTGTAGTACTCATACTCTAGGAAAGAAGGGTGCCTGAGTTCCTCTAGCTGACAAGCAAGCAGTGGGGCAAGAATTTGAAGGGATACAAAGGTTCTTTTTGAGGGAGGAAAAGTGGAAGTTAAAGATGTTTCTTCATGTCATAGATAGAACTATATAACTGCATTTGCTTTTACTCTATTGAGGGCATTATATGCCTATAGATAGTGTGCTGGAGTGTAAGAACACAAGGTTTAGGATTAGAGAGATAGGCTTGACTACCTTTGCTATTCATGAGCAAGTTGATTAGCACCAAGGCTCAGTTTCCTTATCCACAAAATAAGGATCATAGTACTTAAAAGGGCCACTCTAAGGATTAGAGGAAATATGTACAGAGTATCCCTTTTTACCTTGATGTTTTCTGGTGTTCAACAAATGGGAGCTATTATTGTTACTGTGGATGCTGATTAAATATTTCATGAATGGGAGCCTCAATTATACAAACATTTAAACAGTTTGGTACCATTTCAACTTCTGAAAAGTGAAATAACACACATAACCTTTGAAACCTCTAATGAGAAAATGGAAAGTGAAAGTTCAGGCACTAAAAAGTCATTACTGTAAGAGAGGTAATTATTAGTGTGAGCTGCTTAGAGTATCACTGACTTGACTTCTAATTTTGTTTGGAACAAAGGTCTTAGCAATGCACAATCAGTTAAAACTCCTAAAAGAAAACAGATTTGCCAGAGCTGCATTCATCCATCCTTCCCTTACCGATGAAGTTAAGTTCCTTGCTGTGGCTCTAAATATCTACACACACCCTTTCTGAACCTTTCAGTGTGAGTTTTGCTTTGTGCTTAGCAGTCACAAAGTCACTAACAGCTCGCACACCTTCTTGGTTTCTGTATCAGCAGCTCTTTCAATTACACACTCTGATGTGTTAGGCCTGCCTGAGTGACTGAGTATTGTTGCTAATGGGGTTTTCTCGGCTTACCCCGCAATAATGGAAAACTATTTGGGTTTTATTTTTCTAAGCGATGCAGCTAGTTAGCTCTTAGCCTTTCTTTACATGCATAAACACTAAAGTAAGACTGCTTGATGGTGTTGCCAATCCAAATGTAATTGGTATGAACATGTAGACTTTGATTATATTTAAAAGTAAAATTGAATTTAACCTCTTTTGCCTCATGCTTGAGAGAAAGATGCTGTGGGAGGCAGAAGTAAGTCTAATGAGAATATTATATTCAAAAGTCCTGGGTTCAAATTTTGGGTAAGTAAGCATCATCATCTTCCTTGTCACCATCAAAATAACAATTATAAAATTATAACAGAAATAATTACAACAACAAAATAATAACTATATGATTTGTGCCAGGTCCAATAAAGCCATTTTAAATGTCTCATATCACTTAACTTTGCAATATTAAAGGAATATATATTATCTTTTTTTAAGTAAAAAATTGAGTCTCAGGTGATTGCATTATGGCCTATGTCTCATGAGTGGTAAGTGACAGTCAGGGTATGCACATGAATGCTGTGACTCCAAGTTCATGTTCTGTTTACTATGTGATTCCACATCTCTATTCATATCCTATACCTGTGATAGCATGTAGGTCCCATAAAGTTTCTAAATCTCTGTGCCTTCATCCATATTTTAACTGGGACACACAATTACTTGAGGATCAACTACAATACTACATAAAGATATGGATTTTCTTCTGGAATGTGCTATGTCATTAATGACTAGACAAGTTTTACCCCTTAGAAGAGATACTGTACTCTTATCATTTTAAGAGCAAGAATATCTGCCACCTCCCCTCCATAGGGATCCTGTCTGCAAGACTGGGGACAGAAAAGCTTTGCCCCAATGTTCCGTTAGTTCCTTCCCTTCTTACTTAATAGAGTCATCAGATGGGTGGTGCCCAGTGGTCAATATAAAAGCTGGGGGGATCTTCATTCTCAAGACTGCCAAGGATGAAACATACTGGAGTGTATTTTGTCCAAAAAAAAAACTGGAGTTTTTTTTTTTCAAGATTTTATTTATTTATTTGACAGACAGCGATCACAAGTAGGCAGAGAGGCAGGCAGAGAGAAAGGAGGAAGCAGGCTCCCCGTGGAGCAGAGAGCCCAATGTGGAGCTTGATCCCAGGACCCTAGGATCATGACCTGAGTCAAAGGCAGAGGCTTTAACCCACTGAGCCACCCAGGTGCCCCACAGGAGGCTAAGTCTTAAGTTTGTCCTCAATTATGTCAAGCTCCTCAGCAAGGGGATCTCAGAAATATCTGTAGGATGGGTTGGAAGTAGGCATAGAAGGGTCAGTCTGAGAAAGGTGGGATGAACTCATCACAAGGACGTCTGAATCAAAGGATGTTCCTATTGTATATAATCCATTCTCTAGCCCTGGAAACCACTATTCTGTTTTGCTGCTGCTCCCTGTTAATCCAGGATGGCAGGGGGTGCTAGAAGGAGCCTATGAGGCTGGAAGAGGAAGAAGACTTGCTCCTTGCCATTCCTAGGGACTTCCTGCCTGTTTCCTGCCCCTGTAACACTCTCTAGGTATACTTCTGCACACAGTCACCAGGAGTTCTTCCCCATGACAGCAGCTAAATCCAGTTTGCATGGTCTTAGCCCTTGTACAATCCCTTTTAGCTTAGTCACAGCCCATTCAGATATGCCAGCCTTAGCCAAGCAGAACACTTTCCTTGGGAGCACCTTCTTTTGAGCTCAGATGTAGGAACACTAGCAGAGTAACTCTCCCATCCCACCCAGAAATGTGAATTGCAGCTCCTCAGTACCCCCTCCCCCCCAATTTCTAAGGATTCCAGTCTTTTCCCTTCCTATTCTGCAGTTGCTCCCTCCATGTGCATTAGCATCTTCTTTATCTTTTCAGTTGTCTCACTAACAATTTTATACCTACTTAGGGATGCTTTTATATTAAGTAGTCTTTGCTCAAATAAGTGGTATGGGTTCTGTCTCCTGCCTGAACCCTGTGTATATACCCCCCCATGTGCATTTTTAGCCAGATAACAGGACTGATGGGTCGAACCTTTGCCAGAAGAGAACAAGGAACACAAAACTCAAATCTCTGCAAAAGTTATGAGCCCTTGTCTGGTAAGTGATACAGTGTTGTCATTTACTGAGAAGCTACTATGTCCAAACAGTGTGTTAAACATTTCATATGCATTATTTCTAAATCTTCACATAAAAAAATTGCAAGCCTCTTACTATTAAATCGCTTTATAAATGAGGTTTATAGAGGCTAAATAACTTGCCCAATGATACACAATTGGCAGAATTGGGATCCAAATGCAGGTTTGAATGATGTCATAGTCTAGTCTTAATTAAGAAAGATAAAGGAAGGGAGGGGGAGCTAGTTGGTGGAGGAGCAGAAGACCTAAATTTTGTGTGGTCCAAGAATTTAGCTAGATAGTTATCAAACCATTCTGAATACCTACAAACTCAACAGGAGATCAAAGAAAAGAATGGCACCAATTCTATGAACAGAAAAGCAACCACTTACTAAAAGGTAGGATGTACAGAGAAGTGAATCCAAGGCAATATCTGGGAAGATAGACTGCGGGGGAGGGGGCTTTCGTCAGCTGGCTACCAGGCTACCAGCAAGTGATAGAGCAGCAGGGCACAAAATCAGAAGTTTCAGAAGTCTGCTCCACTGGGGGACATCGCTCCAGAGGCTAAGCAGGGGATTAGAGCCCTTGCTGGGACAGTGTGGTCTCGATACCCATGGTGTCACAGAAAGTACAAGGGTGCTTGAGTGCGGCAGAGCTCCCAGGTATCGGAGTGGGGAAGCTGGCTGCAAAGACAGAAATGAGGGGTGGGCTCTCAGTTCAGGGTTTTCATAAACCATGATCCAAGGCACTGCTCTTCGAGTAGGGCCCCCAAAAGCAGCAGATCTGGGGAGACCCCTCCCTTCCTCCACTGGGAGAAGCAATGCCGAGCATGCACAAGAATTGGCTGAGTTTGGAGACTCCAAACGGGGCGGTTGCCAGAGACAGAAATGCTTGGTAACAAGCATGGTGAGCTCAGAGTGCGGCTGGAGACCAGGAAGACAGGCGTGACTGACTGCTTTTCTCTGAAGGTGCACTGAGGAGTGAGGCCAGAGGTCTCAGCTCCTCCGGGGCCAGAGATTGGGAGGCCACCATTTTCATTCCCGTCCTCCAAAGCTATACAGAAAGCATTCAGGGAACAAAAGCTGCAGAGTGTGAACCCGAGCAAATTACTTAGCCTGGCCCCTGGCAAGGGTGACACAATTCCCCTAGGGCAAAGACATTTGAGAATCACTGCAACAGGCCTCTCCCCCAGAAGATCAGTAAGAACATCCAGCCAAGACCAAGTTTACTGATCATTGAGAACTGCAAAACTCCAAGCTAGGAGAATACAGCACAGAGAATTCATGGCTTTTTTCCCATGATTCTTTCGTTTTTCAAAGTTAAATTTTTAAAATTTTCTTTTATTTTCTATTTTTTTGAATTTTTCCTCTTTCCTATTTTAACAACATTTTATCAATACCTTTTTAAAAATCTTTTTTAATCTTCATTTTTATAGTCATATTCTATCCCTTCATTGTATTTAACCTGATTTCTTGTATACATATAAGTTTTTATTTCTTTAAAATTTTGAGATATAGTTTCTTCTAACAGACCAAAATATACCCCAAATCTAGTGTGTGTATGGCTTTGTTCTAATCTCCTGCTTGATCACATTCTCACTTTTTTTTAAAGTGTTTTTCTTTCTTTTTTCAACCAACTTCTTATCAATTCCTTTTCTTAAATCTTTTTTAAATTTTCATCTTTACAGTCATATTCCATCCCTTCATTGTATTTACTCTTGTTTTTGTATACACACACACACACACACACACACACACACATATATATATATATATATATATATATATATATATATATATAAGTTTTTCTTTCTTTAAAATTTTGGGAGGCCGTTTCTTCTAAAAGACCAAATTATACCCAAAAATCAAGTGTGTGACTCTGTTCTGTTCACTAGCCTGATCATATATATATATATATATATATACTCTCCCTCCCTCTTTTCCCTCCAGTTTCAGGTCTCTTCTGATTTGTTTAGTGTATATTTTTCTGGGGTCATCATTACCCTTTTGGCATTTTGTTCTCTCACTCATCTATTCCTCTCTGGACAAAATGAAAAGGTGGAAAAATTCACCTCAAAAATAGAACAAGAGGCAGCACCAATAGCTAGGGACCTAATCAACATGGACATTAGTAAGATGTAGAGTTTAGAATGACGATTACAACGATACTAGCTGGGTTTGAAAAAAGCATAGAAGATACTAGATAATCCCTTTATGGAGAAATAAAAGAACTAAAATCTAACCAAAAAAGCTATTAATGAGGTACAATAAAAAATGGAGGCTCTTACTGCTAGGATAAATGAGGCAGAAGAGAGAATTAGTGAATAGAAGTCCAAATGACAGAGAATAAAGAAGCTGGGAAAAAGAGAGATAAACAACTGGACCATGAGGGGAGAACTGACGAAATAAGTATTACTATAAGATCAAATAATATTAGAATAATTGGATCCCAGAAGAAGAAGAAAGAGAGAGAGGGGCAGAAGGTATATTAAAGAACTTCCCTAATTTAGGGAAGGAAACAGGCATGAAAATCCAGGAGGCATAGAGAATCCCCTTCAAACTCACTAAAAATAGGTCAACATCCCATCATCTAATAGCAAAACTTACAAGCCTCAGAAACAAAGAGAAAATCCTGAAAGCAGCTCAGGACAAGAGGTCTGTAACCTACCTAAAAAGGTAGAAATATTAGATTGGCAGCTAACCTATCCACAGACCTGGCAGGCCAGAAAGGACTGGCATGATATATTCAGATCATTAAATGAGAAAAAATACACAGCCAAGAATACTATATCCAGCTAGGCTGTCATTAAAAATAGAAGGGAAATAAAAAGCTTCCAGGACAAACAAAAACTAAAAGAATTTGCAAACACCAAACCAGCCTTACAGGAAATATTGAAAAGGGTCCTCTAAGCAAAGAGAGAGTCTAAAAGTAACATAGACCAGAAAGGAAGAGAGACAATATATAGTAACAGTCATCTTACAGGCAATACAATGGCACTAAACTCATATCTTTCAATAGTTACCCTGAATGTAAATGGGCTAAATACCCCAATCAAAATACACAGGGCATCAGAATGGATAAAAAAATAATTGATCCCATTGATATGCTGTTTACAAGAAACTCATTTTAACCAAAAGACACCTCCAGATTTAAAATACCCAAAGACACCTCCAGATTTAAAGTGAGGGGGTGGGAAAACAATTTACCATACTAATGGACATCAAAAGATAGCTGGGGTGGCAATCCTTATATAAGACAAATTAGATTTTAGGCCAAAGACCATAATAAGAGATGAGGAAGGACATTGTATCATACTTAAAGGGTGTGTACAACAAGAAAACCTAACAACTTGAAATTCTACCAAACATATATAGAATAATACCTGTATTATTCTCCTTAAGTTGTTCCAAAAAAATAGAAATGGAAGGAAAACTTCCAAACTCACTTTATGAGGCCAGCATTATCCCGATACCAAAACCAGATCAATACCCATTCAAAAAGGAAAATTACAGGTCAATATATCCCTGATGGACATGGATGCAAAAATTCTCACTTAAATACCAGCCAATAGGATCCAACAGTACATTAAAGGATTATTCACCATGACCAAGTGGGATTTATTCCTGGGTTGCAAGGATGGTTTAACATCCACAAATCAATCAGTGTGATACAATACATTAATAAAAGAAAGAAAAAGAACCCATGATACTCTTAATACTCAAAAGCAGAAAAGCTTTTGACAAAGCACAGCTCCCTTTCTTGATCAAAACTCTTCACAGTGCAGGGATAGAGAATACATACCTCAATATCATCAAAGCCATCTATGAAAAACCCACAGCAAATATCATTCTCAAAGGGGAAAAACTGAGAGCTTTTCCCCTAAGGTTGGGAACACGGCAGGGGTGTCCACTATCACCACTGATATTCAACATAGTACTAGAAGTCCTAGCCTCAACAATCAGACAACAAAAAGAAATTAAAGCATCTGAATCAGCAAAGAAGTCAAACTCTCATTCTTTGTAGATAATATGATACTCTATGTGGAAAACCCAAAAGACTCCACTACAATACTGCTAGAACTCACACAGGAATTGAGTAAAGTTTCAGGATATAAAATCAATGCACAGAAATCAGTTACATTTCTATACACCAAAAAGACTGAAGAAAGAGAAATGAAGAAGTTGATCCCATTTACAACAGCACCCAAAACCGTAAGATACCAGGAATAAATCTAAACAAGGAGCCAAAGAATCTGTACTCAGAAAACTATAAAGTCCTTATGAAAGAAACTGAGGAAGACACAAAGAAATGGAAAAATGTTCCATGCTTATGGATTGGAAGAACAAATATTGTGAAAATGTCTATGCTACCTAAAGCAATCTACACGTTTAATGCAATCCCTATCAAAATACCATCTTTTTTTTTTTTTTCAAAGAAATGGAGCAAATAATCCTAAAATTTATATGGAACCAGAAAAGACCCTGAATAGCCTGAGGAATGATGAAAAAGAAAGCCAAAGTTGGTGGCATCACCATTCCAGACTTCAAGCTCTATTACAAAGCTGTCATCATCAAGAGAGTATGGTACTGGCACAAAAACAGACACATAGATCAATGGAACAGAATAGAGAGCCCAGAAATGGACCCTCAACTCTATGGTCAACTAATCTTTGACAAAGCAGGAGAGAATTTCCAGTGGAAAAAAGACAGTCTTTTCAACAAGTGGTTTTGGGAAAATTGGACATCCACATGAAGAAGAATGAAACTGGACCATTTCCTTACAACACACACAATAATAGACTCTAAATGAATGAAAGACCCCAATGTGAGACAGGAATCCATCAAAACCCTTGAGAACATAGGCAGCATTGTCTTTGACTTCTGCCACAGCAACTTCTTCCTAGAAACATCTCCAAAGGCAAGGGAACCAAGGGCAAAAATTAACATTGGGACTTCATCAAGATCAAAAGCATTTGCACAGCAAAGGAAACAGTCAACAAAACCAAAAGACAGCCAACAGAATGGGAGAAGATATTTGCAAACAACATATCAGATAAAGGGCTAGCATCAAAAATCTACAAAGAACTTACCAAACTCAACATCCAAAGAACAAATATTCCAATCAAGAAATGCACAGAGTCCATGAACAGACATTTTGGCAAAGACGACAGCCAAATGGTGAACAGACACCTGAAAAAGTGCTCCACATCACTGGGCATCAGGGAAATACAAATCAAAACCACAGTGAGATACCATCTCACACCAGTCAGAATGGCTAAAATTAACAAGTCAGGAAACAACAGGTATTTAGAAGGATGTGGAGAAAGGGGAACCCTCCTATACTGTTGGTGGGAATGCAAGCTGGTACAGCCATTCTGGACAACAGTATGGAGGTTCCTCAAAAAGTTGAAAATAGAGCTACCCTACAACTCAGCAATCACATTACTGGGTATTTACCCTGAAGATACAAATGTAGTGATCTGAAGGGGCACCTGGACCCCAATGTTTATAGCAGCAATGTCCACAATAGCCAAACTATGGGAAGAGCCCACATGCCCATCAACAGATGAATGGATAAAGAAGATGTGGTGTACATATACAATGGAATACCATGCAGCCATCAAAAAACCAAAATCTTGCCATTTGCAATGACACGGATGGAACTAGAGGGTATTATGCTGAGCTAAATAAGTCAATCAGATAAAGACAATTATTATATGACCTCATTGATATGACGAATTTGAGAAAAAAGAGGATCATGGGGGAAGGGGAGGATATGAAATGAGACGAAACCAGAGAGGGAGACAAACCATAAGAGAGTCTTAATCTCAGGAAACAAACTGAAGGCTGCTGGAGCGGAGGGGATGGGGTGATAGACATTGGCGAGGGTTTGCACTATGGTGAGTGCTGTGTAAGACTGATGAATCACAGAGCTGTACCCTTGAAACAAATAATACATTATATGCTAATATAAAAAAGGAAAGATTAAAGGAAACCTCCCACATTTTATTCTGTTAGGTTGAATCCTCCAGAGGAGAAAGGGAGATGGACAAAATGGTTTCATTAGTTCAGGTTGTTCACATATACATTGGGTTGTTTGCTCAAAAACATAAACAAAATGGACATGGTCCTAGGGTAAAAGTGAGGAATTTTAATGAGCTTGCTATTATTCATTCCCTTGATAGGAATTGATCATAGCATTAACCAATTTACCCAACTCACCATCGCTTACTAACAACCCCCTAAAGAAAAGATGGATGTTAAAGTTTTTAAGATGTGTGTGTAAAGAATGTAGACTTACTCCTGTTACATGACCAGGAATATCAAATTATGTCCCTGAAATTTTCAAGGTTTTTGTGTTCCTTTACTTTTTTTTTCTTTTTTCCTTCAACTTTATTGAGATATAACTGACAAGTTTAAGATGTGCAACTTATTGATATGATACATTTACATATTACAAAATAACACCGTGTAATGCCTTCATTACATCACATAATTACCATTCCTTTTCTTTTGTGGTAAGAATGTTTAAGACCTATTCTCTTAGCCACTTTCAAGTATATAATACAGTATAATTAACTATAGTCAGCATGCTGTACATTAGATACCCAGAACCAATTAATCTTCCACCTGAAAGTTGTACTCTTTGCCCAACATCTCTCCACTGCCCTCACCTAACCCTCCCCTCACCGCCTCTGGTAATCACTATTCTAATCTTTGTTTCTATGAGTTCTTCTTTTTTAGATTACACATATCGGTGATATCACACATTATTTGTCTTTCTGGCTGACTTCTATGATATTGTAACTGATGTTGGCATCTGATTAGAGTTTAGGAACAAGGACATTCAAGACAGAGAACAACTTCTATAAAAAGTACACATACGTAGGTGAGATCTATGTTCTAAGAACTGTTTTAAGTCTAGACAGTAGGAAAGCAGGTGGGAAAGTAGTGTGAAATGAGCCCTAAGAAGTAGAAAAAGACTTGGCCCTGATGCAATGTTAAGATTTTCTTCTGGGTCATAAGACCAGAACAATGCAGAGTATATTAATCTTTAAAAATTTTTTTAAATTATCAACTTACAAAAAAATTATAAAAAAATAGTTTCAAGAGTTTCCTCACTTCCCTCTTGCCACTTCCCCTAATGTCAACATTTGTACACAATCATAGTACAATGGTTAAGAATGGGAAATTAACAAGAGTACAATACTATTTATTCAACTACAGACCTTATTCAAAACTCACTAGCTTTTCCACATATGCCTTTTTTCCCCCTCTTCCAGGATCCTGTCCAGGATCTCACATTGCATTTAGTTATTTTTCTTTTATTTCCCTTAGTTTATGATAGATCCTAAGTTTTTCCTTATTTTTCATAATCCTGACACTTTTGTAAAGTACTGAGCACTTACCTTGTAGAATGACCCTCAATTTTAGTTTGTTTTATGTTTTCTAGTGACTGAAGTGAGATTGTTAATTTTGTCAAAAATGATGTTGTGTTCTCAGTGTCTTTCCCTATAATGAAGTTCCTATTATTGTTATATAAGATTACTTGTGATGGTAAATTTACTTGGTTAAGTTGGTGTCTCCTTTATTTCTCCAACTGTCAACTATATTTTCCTTTGGAGTTGATAAATATCATGGGGGACATACCCTGAAATGCTGCAAATCCTTTCTTTTTTAATTTATTTATTTGAGAGAGAGAGAGAGAAAGATTGAATGAGTGGGGTGAGGGAGGAGCAGAGGGAGAGGAACAAGCAGACTCTGTGCAGAGCTCAGAGCCTGATGTGGGGCTTGGTCTCACAACCCTGAGAGCATAATCTGAGAGGAAATCAAGAGCTGGACCCTTAACTGAATGAAATACCAGGCTCCCCTGCAAATCTTATTTCTTTTTTTAAAAATTTTTTTTATTTCATTTCTTTTCAGCATAACAGAATTCATAGTTTTACACCACACCCAATGCTCCATGCAATGCGTGCCCTCCATAATTCCCACCACCTGGCTCCTCCAACTTCCCACCCCCAGCCCCTTCAAAACCCTCAGGTTGTTTTTCAGAGTCCATAGTCTCTCATGGTTCATCTCCCCCCCAATTTCCCTCAACTCCCTTCTCCTTTCCATCTCCCCATGTCGTCCATGTTATTTGTTATGCTCCGCAAATAAGTGAAACCATATGATAATTGACTCTCTCTGCTTGACTTATTTCACTCAGCATAATCTCTTCCAGTCCCGTCCATGTTGCTACAAAAGTTGCGTATTCATCCTTTCTGATGGAGGCATAATACTCCATAGTGTATATGGACCATATCTTCCTTATCCATTCGTCTGTTGAAGGGCATCTTGGTTCTTTCCACAGTTTGGCGACCGTGGCCATTGCTGCTATAAACATTGGGGTACAGATGGCCCTTCTTTTCACCACATCTGTATCTTTGGGGTAAATACCCAGTAGTGCAATTGCAGGGTCATAGGGAAGCTCTATTTTTAACTTCTTGAGGAATCTCCACA